>JABSMR010003540.1:0-12052 GCA_018902295.1 Dusona sp. PSUC_FEM 10030013 | reverse complement strand
AATTTTTTTAGTCTTCTCGTTTCATGAAAAACGTGGTCATTTTTTTGTTGGCAAAATTACACCGTAGTCAAAATTTCTTTGAACCTTAAAGCAGCGATTTTAGAAAAAAAAAACTTTTTTTGGAAAATCTGATCCGCCTCAGGAATATTTTCGGATTCTACGAAATTTTCGTTACCGTAGCGCAAAGTAGTTTGTAAAAAATTGGAAATTCTGAATGAAAGGAAAAATTCAAACACCTACTTTCACCAGTGACAAAACAAATTTCTAAAGATTTCGAATGGGCGTTCGACTTTTACTATTTATTAAGACACTTTCACAGCCAGAAAAATTTGAATGTAAAACTATCCAATTACAGATAAATTTCTGACATGAAAAATGATTCCCTACAGTAATAATTAAATTTAGTTTATTTCGAGAATAAAAAACAAAACAAAACGTAGCGGAATTAGAAAGGATGACCAATTTTCTTTAATTTCCGCAAAAGCCCAGGTTTCGTGACAAGAGCTTTTTCGATGGACTTAACAAGTAGAGTAGTTTGGTCGAGCGATGGAAAGGGCATTCCTTCGAGAGTGTAAATATGGATGTCACCATTGGTGTCTGCAGCGACGAGCTGTTTGCCATTGCTTGTAAAATGAACGGAGGAAAATACGTGAGTATTTGCGGAAGAAGTGACTGAAGAAGGTCTGTAAGTTTTCCGCTTGATATCCCAGATGCATATTTCGTTGTTAACGATACTGGCAATAACGGTTGAATTAGTAGGGCACCAGGCAGCTCCACGAACGCATGCGATGTGTGTCGAAAGTGTAACGAGTGGTTCGGTGATTCCATCGACCCAAATTCTGGTGCACCAATCAGCTCCACAGGTTAAAAAAATTTTAGAACAAACTGGTGAGAATGCGAAAGAGTAGACAGGCCCATCATGGGCAAGAAAGCTGTCGATGTGTTGATGGAAATAATTTGTTGAGCAACGATGGATGCACCCTTCGTCCGTTCCTACGAAGTATATCGGACCCTGGTTCGGATGTCTTTGGAGCAAAACAGCACCAGGGTTTCGACATATTGGTATGTCGTACATATTACACGCGTTAGTTCGTTTGATTCCTCCGATTTGATTTTCTATTCTAGGGATCCTCATGATTTCCGACGATGTGAAATCTTCTCCGGTTCGATAACACATTACTCGACCATCCTGATTGCTCGTATATATGTGCTCTTGGTGATCGTATTGTTCGTCCTCGACCCACCATTGAACCTGCCAATGTGGCGAAAACGATGGCGATGTAAGACGAGAACTTTTCCTCAATACGACCAGATCTTTTTTACTGACATCGATCACGATGACCGAACCATCGTAAAACCCAATTGCCAACTGATTCGGTTTTTTTTTGCTCCAATCAGCTCCAGAAATTGAACAAGAAAACCGATAGATTCTATCAGGCTGACTCGGATTCTTCATACACCAAATTAGCATCAAACCATCCTTGTCAGAAGATGAAGTCCCATATCCAGCAGCAAGAAGATCCGTATTTACAGGGTTCCATTTAAGACAGCTTACTTTCCTGCCCTGAGTTAAGGAACAGGAATGGGTCCACAGAAGCTCCGGAGAATATGTAAATTCCAGATCCAATCTGCATGGATCTTGTTTTATCAAGTTTTTGAACCTTTTTTGAGGAATTATGTACAAGTTACTGGCTATTATTCGCTCCATTACTCTCACAGCATCGCAGAATGAGACTTTGTTGAAAATACGAACTAGATCGTCTTGCAGGCTTTCACTTTCCTGGTACAATTCGTTGTACATCAATTTCTTGTGGCGTATCTGTAAATACGGAAATGTCCGATCAACTCTCGACCCTTGCAATATATTTTTGCGAACGTAAACGATACCACGGGGTCGGAAATGACCCCAATGTTCTATTTAGCATAAAATATTCCTCGTTCTTGACAATAGGGTTTAATGATACACGATTCTCTTCGTTTTTCGATAAAGCAGAGAATGATGTATGATAAAGTCGCATTTGGTCACCATTGAGAGATGTAAATTTTATAAAACGAAAAAAGTTCCGAAAAAACACAAAAGGGCAGTGTTTTTATTAAGAAAAATTGGCGTCGATTTGTGAAATAAAAATAAACATACCTGGGCAGAGATCGTTCGAGCTACAGAATTGATGGAGCGAACATTACGTTCTTTCTCATGAACAGCAGATTCAGGATTTTCATAACTATCATACATCACCCAATTGTTAACAAACGTTCCACGATTGTGGCGCTTATCAGGGGCAACGTAAGTTGATCTGGGTTTTGTATGGGTTCGTGGAGTCTGAGTTTCAGCATTGACCAGTTTTCTGTTAGAACCAGCACCGACAGTGATATACTTGTATCGTTCATTAGCTTCTTGGACCAATAAGCCTTCTGGAGTTTGTAAATCAGCGGTTAATTGAGGCATCTCGAATAGGAAAAAGGTCTCAGTCTCCTTAAGTGTTATCTTCGCATTTTCCGACTTCATATAGAAGACGCTCGAGTCGTATCTAGATGTTTTCATAAATTCATCATCAACCTGTTTTTATTTCGAACATCCAATGTATGAGACATAAAAATATATTGAAATTGAAACTTGTATAAAGTTACAATGTTTCCCAGTGGCGTTCTGGAATTTTAGATGAAATTTTATTAAACGATTCTAATCATTTCCATTTCACTAAATGAATTCTTATAAAAAAATAGGACAACTTAATAAAAAGAAATTTTGGCGTTCTGCAGTTTTTGCTTGTCTTTACCTTGATAAGCGAAATTGAGATGGCGCCTGATCATTTTCCAAATCTTGGGATCCGTCACCTCCTCCTTGAGCAGATAAAATGCTTGGCATTGTTTCGGCGGAAGGTAAAACATGCATGAAAGATGATTTTACGAGGCTGGTTGAGCTGGACCGGAATGTTTCATTTCCCGGTGAAATAAGAGTAAGTTGTGATGTACTCCCATTTTGGCTTATGCCAATGGTATCGAGTGCGGTTAACCGTTTCTCTTCAATACGCGGGTAAAGCGAGTCGTTTAAAAACTTTGGAGTCAAGTCAACGCCATTATCTGTTATATTGATATTCATTCGTTGCTGTAACACGGAAACAGCTCCGCGTATAAGTTCCCGGCGTGTCCGTTCCAATGTAATTGGTCGTGTTTGTAACGAACCGTTGTTTCGCCCGCGGTCGGTCGTTTTTTTCAACGAGTCACTTCGACGGTGAGGCATTTTTTATGTTTTATTATTTCACTCGGGTCACAAAATTTACTAAAAAAGTGCAACGATATTTAGACCGAACTATCTGCGGACTAATCCATCCTTTAAATATTTAATCACGTAAGTTAATCCCTAATCAAGCATCGTGGCTTAAACTGTCACCAAATCTTAACCATGATACGTGTTGGTTGCTATGGTTGTTTGATCGATGTATATTCCGCCTATGGGACATTCCATGGCAGTTTAATTAATGGCGTATCTTTTTGTTTAATATCAACTTCATTTTCCTTCAATTTCCAGCCATTGCAACAGTAACAAAATAGTTTCCTAGTACTTTAGACATATCTTCGTGAAACGACAGGCTCATCCCAATTCAATACAATTCAGTAAATCTGCGAGTTTTTTTAATCACATTTTTAAATCATTTTCTTCGTGTAGATATTGGCTTCCAAGGCAGGCCATTGCTGATTTAGTCCTTCAGAACTTTTAATTCGTCTACTTGTGCTCGCAGTCAATAAAATCCTAATTTTGGGAAGTTTATTTTCTGCAGCTGTGATTTTTAATTGGAAAACTATTTTTGACTAGATCACTGCTTATGGACTTTTCTCCAAAATGATCGTTTTCTTTATTTCAGTCATTTTGTTATAAATCGAAATCGCAGTTCATTTTTTTTTGCAGACTGAAATTTGTTTTGTTTTTTTAATAGAGTACCGAAGGCCAATGGTATCCAAACACCTTAGAAGTGCTCATCCGAGCAAATCACGGTACGTACGAAATTTGTAATCAACCATTTGTAAGCCACGTTCAAACCTTACGTAGAAATTCATAAATTGATTTATTTATTAAAAAGACTTTTAATGATACAAAAGCGTCCAATTGGTCGAATAATTATACGCTAATAAAATTGGACTATGTAATAGAAGAGATATACTGTGCTCGTCCACTTGTGTCGAAATTAGCAACCAGTTCTCAAGCCAATCTTGCATACTTTCTCGTGGCATATTTGCCGGATTAACTCCTCGGAATGATAGTGCCTGAAATGTATAATTTATCCAATTAAACCAGACGTAGACCATATTTATTCAAAAATCATTTTGAGAATCGTGGCACACAAACATTCTGATGACTAGAACCATGCGAACCGTGAAGAATATTCACCCCGGAATACCATTAATAAAAAGTACGTAAAAGTTCTGAAGGCGAAACAAAAAATGATTTTTTGTTGAATGATTTTCGCAAATTCATAAGTTCATTTATAATGAAACATTGTTATTCAGCTGTGAGTAATATTTGAACGAGATTATTTAAGGGTTTTTGGAAATATCAGTTACGCTAATTAAAAAAAAATACAGTTCTGTACAGACTGAAATATATTGTGCACCGAAGTCAGATAGTTCACGTTTGCCCCTCAATGATCTAACGAATTGCTATTTTTTATCAATTTTTTTCTATTTACTCCTTTTTCTCTTTGCCTTCCAATCGCTTATGGGAAAATGTTACTGTTTTGAGGCTCTTAATTTCGTCTGCATGACAAAGAGACTTATTTTAATGTAATTTTTTTCAATCATCGCTTTGACCATTGAGCTCACTGGAATGTTATTAACTGAAGTGTGAATTAAGGTAGCGTTCGAACTATTATAGCCTACCCAACGTATTGCCTCGTTTGGCAGCTTGCTAGGACCTCCTTCTCTTTTTATGGAGTTATCCATGGATAGTATTAATATTCCTCTTTCATATAGCCTCTGTCTTCTGCGCGGCGTCCACCTACTCATCCCGTGGATAGCCAGCAGCTCTTTCTAGAAAAAATGAAGTAAACCGTTACATATGTTTCACGTGATCGTATTAACTTATCGTTATTATCAACTCAGTTACACTTTACGTAAATAATTAGCTCAAAATAAATTCGGAATACGTATTTTTACCATAAGCTAGAGCGGGCGATTAGAAAATTATGAATAAATGAACAAAAGCCTTTATCCCAAAGGTTTATTCAAATTTACTTTCTTTAATGTTAATTAAAACATTTATTGTACATTCGTGAAAGTAAAACTTGAATTTTTGCTGCAGGTTTGAAGCAATTATTTAGCAGAAGAATTTTCATGTTTATTGATTTTTGTAAACAGTGTTCAAAGACACGCCACAATTATCGGGCTTTACATCGATTGGTCGTTTTAAAAATGTGAGAAACGTATCCTCCGTATTGGCTGATGGTGTTTTTATAAAAACCTAGCCATTTTTGGAAAGCCATCCCAATAATTTTCCTGGTCGACTTATCCGAACGCATGGGATTATGGACCGAATGCAATTTTCATCTCAATTTTCATCAGTGTTTACAAAGCAGGAAATATTTTTGACGACTTTTGTGTGATGATAAAGTATAAGCATAAATAAATATCAAGTAAAATTGATGAACGAAGCAAATAGCTGTTTCGTCAGAATCTTGTCTACATAATGCCAAGTTATTTAAATATTAATTAAACAAAAAGTAAAAAATCGATCATGCGACCTTGCTACTTTTACGAGTTGTATTTTTAGGTCTACAGACACAGATGTTAAAAACATTAGTATAACACATGTAAAATAAATTTTTTAAAAACATGAAAAAACGTCCCACGATAATTTATCTCTGCTACATTTATCCTATGATGATTGGTCCCAGCCACCGTTTATTCGATCGAATCAAGAGTTCCTTCAAATTGAATTATTGAAAAAAAAAAAACAGTGATTTCCATCTACTTTAATTTATACTCAAACGTACTGATTCCGGTCATTATCTCGAGTTTGAAACATTCTATGAGCGTCCAGACTTGGTAGCCATTAGATACGACCTTTCCTTTGACATGAACAATATTGAATCGATGCTAAAAAATTTACAGAAATCCTAAATATTAGCTCTGTTAAAATTTTGAATTTCAACATCTTTAAACTTTCTTCAATGTCGTTCGATTTTTATGTGAACCATCAATTTTCTCCTCTGAAAATATAATCGCGATTGATTTTGATAGAATTTAGATGATTGAGATTTTGATTTTTTGGGCATTCGGAAGATCGTTAGTCTCGGTTGATGCAGGGACCAATTTTGCAGGAATAATTTGTCCAGGACTGCTTGGCAGAGATTTGTGAAATAAATAAGAATCGATCGTACCGTATGTTTTCTGGTCAATGAGTCGAGCGAGTACGGCGGTTCAGAAAACAACTGAATGCACGATATGACCTCTGAAGGTGTAGGGTGTGTTCCACTACCGAGACAAGCTACGATGCCGCTCCACTTGATTTTGAGCGAAGAGTTTTTTATTGATTCTAATTTGCTTTGCATACATCGTAGCAGAGGTTTGTTATGCTTCAATCGTTTTTTATGATAGTGCAGCATGAAATTGAGACGTTGTTCCAAGGACCAGAAGTGCGAAGTCAACAATAAACGTGGAAATAAATAAGCCATTGGAAATATGATATAATTTGTAAACGGCACAGCGGAGACTATAAAAAGTGGCGATATTTTGACTAAATCGTTGGGAAACGTATGCCACAATTGTAATTCTTCGCGAGATAAAGATTTCAATCCTCCTTCTCTATGCACTTTTCTAACCGAAAGATACTTTCTTAAATCCAAAAAAAAATCTTTGGATCCAATGCTAAATACTCTGTACACGTGCATCGGTTTTGGAAAATTCTTTTCCAACGTTGTTTGATAATTTTTAATGTAATTCATGTATCGTGACATCCAATATTTACGAAAACTCATCGATTGTTTTGGTTTGACACTTTTTTTATCATTGTCCACATAACCTCTATAATGAATCAAATATCTATAACAATTTTGCCAATTGTTGCATCTCTGACGTAAAACTAATGTTTGCACATGTATACGCAATTTATCCATTTGCACGACATAAAAGATTATTCCGTTTTTTGAGTACTATCAAATTGCTCCTTCAACACAAATAACTTTCTGTTTTTATACATTTACGAAATACAAAAATATAAATACATCTTATTGAGAATACTTAACACCAGTGAGAACCGACAGGTTTGTTATTTTTATTAATATTCATGTGTTTCCGCGACTAAAATCTGCCCTCTACATGTCTAGTTGTCTAGGCTTCCATTGAAGTAGATTGATTTCCCGACGGAGCAATGGGTTTTAATATTTTTTAAACAATTTATATTTTGCTAAAAAAAATGGTTTTTTTTAAGAACATCGTAATATTACGATTTCAAATAATCACAAGAAAAATTACGTAGTTTATCAAAAACAAAAATAGTCTACAGGATTGATTATTTTATTACCGACCGAGACTTTATATGCACGTTGCCCAATCGGTTGCGGCGTGGGCAGAAGATCCCAAAGCGGTAATATTCGAGAGAATACAATGAAAATTGTAAACAATTTTCGTATGAAAAGCACTCTGTGAACGCGAACGATCGGAATTGTAAGTGTGCTTTGTTATAGAATATATTCAACGAAATTATAACAAAGTGACAAAAATATTAAAGGAATTTAATTATCACAATTTACACTACTATAAGAGTAGTGAATACGTACAATGAATCCTTCGGAACCAACGCCGACGGAAACTTTGAGGTTAAACGTTAATCACCACTTTTTATCTAATAGAATTCAAACATTTTTTTACACAACTTTCTCGTATGTTTAGGGTTTTTACCATCTCTGAAATGCACGATTTTTAAATTCACAACAGATAAATATTATGGCACGTTTTTAACTACTGTCAATTACGTAGGTCTTCAATGAAGAAGTAGTTGGAACAAAATCATGTGATTTTGACTGATCTTTCATGGCTGTATTCGCTACTTTAGCCACATCACGTTTTATTGCATCACAAATATAGGTTGACTAGTACTTTGTTTATTTAGTTAATATTGCATTAAAGTGAAAAATATATTATGCCCGTATTTTTTTTTCAAATGTCATTAAATTTGTTCAACGACAAACGTCGCCATTCAGTTTTTGCAGCAAACCCCCTGCCGTTAAATCCACCCTCCTCTAGTCGGATAGTAAAAACAGGATAATGCTGTTTTTTTATGTTGTTCAAGTTTGCAATGTCAGAATACAACAAAATTTCTTACTTTTATAGCACCCAAAGTTTATCTGCGGTGCTGCAACAATTCGACAATCTTTGATCGGAGCGTGAAAACAAAATTTGCAAAAAATATTGTGACGGTTAGAAAAATAAACAAAATAATGTGCCAAAAAATATTTTTCGATGCATGCCAATGACGCAAACTTCAGTTTTTTTGCACAGAATATCTTGGGAAAATATGACTTCCTTATAGGAGAATTTTTTTTTTTTTAATTCCATCGTCCACGTAAATGTGACGTAATAAGTTCATTTCAGGAATTAATTCAAAATATAATTAGGACTATGCTTAAGAATATAACAATATTACAAAAAAAAAATATTTAACGACTCGTATTTCATAGACTTGTGTTATCAATGCGGATTCAAAGACGGAGAGAAAATAATATCACAAATTACTAAGGCATCATAGTTCTCTGGTACCATGTCAACTCTCTGAGGGTTTTTAGCAAAAACGTAGTCATTTTTAACAGAAATTAGAGCAAAAATTTCAATGTTTTCATTAATTTCAATAAAATTTCACCGAAAAATTACTATGTTTCTGCTAAAAACCATCAGAGGGGCGACATGGTACCAGGATAGATTGATGCCATAGTAATTTTTGATATTATTTTCTCTCCGTGAAATGTTGTATCTTTCTAAGATTTCCCTTTGTTACAAATGTTGATAATAATTTAATATGATAATGAATTTTTTTAAAATAACAATTCTACGTAATATCAATATGTTAGTATTTGTTAAAAAATATCATTTTGACCAAGCTCAAGATTGTTTAAAAAACAATTTTCTACATTCTAATGGTTCAAAAGTTCTTCCGTATTAAATTTACAAGAAAGAACGTTTATTATGTTGTGATTTTTATCAAAAAGTAGACAGAATTATCAAAAATAAGTTTGTAGGATTTGTCTAAAGCATTTGCCTTTTGTCAATGAAAAAAAGGTTCTAAACGTTTCTCAAAATATATGTTTTCAACCACCTTTATTCAAAAACTCCAATAGCAAAAAAAAAAACTCTCTCATGACTCGTATATAACTCTCCTGCAGACCTCTATTGCATGTCGCGCGTAGTACACGCATGTGCAAAATGCAAGATTGTCAACAAAAAAAAATTGTTTTTATAAAAATGTATGACTTCAACTTTGATTATTATTATTTCGTAGCTCAAAAATGAAAGACGTCATCGATGTTCTTGCTTTGCAACGTGAAAAACGCAGCACGTTACAAAAAAGTATAACGATCGATTACACCGCTGCCAGCGATCCATTTACTGTCTCACGGTTTATTTTCGAGTGTGGTACGTATTTCCATCTCTATTCAATTTCAATGAGCTTTCAAAATCTAGTACTTGTTTTTATGAAATAAAGTAGCGTATTAAAAAAAACATTTAAGCAGTGCAAAGCGGAGATATTTAGCCCTTGATTCTCACAAGTTGGACGAGTTTTTTTTTTTTTTTTAATTACATTATTTTCCATGGACATCGTTCGAGATGAAAGAAATAGTAAAATGTTTTTTCTCTTGATTTTTAAGGACTCAAGCTCGATGCCCATCCTTTAACGATTTCTACAGCAACCACATTGTATCATCGATTCCTTAAAGAAGCCACGGCACAGGGCTATGACTGTTACGTAAGTAATCACTATCTACAACCTTTGATGGAAATTAATCGAGCCGATCTCATCAGTTGTAAACCCACTTTTCCTGCTCTTTGTTAATTTCTATGTTCGTATGAGACTCTCCTAGACTGTTATTCACAGTCTAGGAGCGTCCTATCACAGTTTCCTGTGATTTTTCCACAGGAAACTGTAAAAACCCGACCGATACAGACGACTATATTTTTACTGAGTTTCAGTTGGTTAGCACGATTAGAAACTCAGAAAAACTGTCTCTCGCTCAACGATTGATGCGCGAGCCTGTGCATGGCTAAGTGGTCACCTAACCAAGTATGGGTCTCGGCCGAGACTGTTTAACTTGGGAGATCGCTAGAGCCACACACCGATCGCGCACCCATCGCTGTCGGTATCGTGTCCAATCATTTTTGTATACATTTGACGAGAGTGATCTATATTTTGTATTAAAACGAACATTGTTTGTGGTTTTGAAGTTTGCATGATTGAATGGCAACGGAAAATATGTTTTTTATTTTTCAATTTATAAATGTCTGAAATCGTCGCAATTGTTCTCGCAGATTTAGTTTTCGGACCTGAGGAAAAAGATTGACAAATTTGAAGAGCCAAATACTGCAGTCAAATTTTGAACTGTGCGGAAGAGTAACAAGGGTTTTCTTTCAATTCCAATGATGCAAACTTGAACATCGTCACTGTTTGACAACTGATTAGCAGAAGCTTTTCAATTTTGTATAATAAAAATATTTGTCCATTTAGCTTATAGCTTCAACTTGCCTCTACCTAGCGGGAAAAGTGAAAGATGATGTTTTGAAAATACGTGATGTTATGAATGTGACCACCAGTACTCTTCAGCGAGGCTCTCAACCTCTTGAATTGGGGGATCAGTACTGGAGTATTCGTGATGGTATTGTTCAAGCAGAACTTCTCATTATGAGGATGCTGAAGTTCCAAGTAACACCGACTCATCCACACAAGGTATAGGGAGTGAAAATGTATACGCCATTTTTTAAGCCTAATACTTAAAAAAAAAAAAAAACCATTGATTAAGAATCTACGACGTCGAGCATTAAAAAATGTTCATTCACAGATTCTATCCCGTGACAAACAATGCGTTTTTCTTCAAAGTACTTTTTACGCCCTAGTCGGCATGTAACTCGAAAAGATCCCAATATGTTTCGATCGCGTTTTTTTCTAATTCCATAATCGTTTTCTCTATCGACTATCGATTCCTTTTTCTGCTCATTGTTTTTGGAATTGGAAAATTCGGCTCGACAGACTATAACGGTAACTCTACAAAAATCTTTTTCATTTTTTCAAATCCATTCATTCCTGAATGATTTATCATGCCGAACACAAAGATGTTTTTTTTGCTCGCAACGTAATCAGCATCGAATGTCATATTGTATTTGCTGTAAAATAAATCTGAAATAATTTTTTTCTGAGACCTTAAGGATCGATTAATAATGTGGAATTGATATTTTGTTGCATTTTTTTCAATAGACTTTAGAAAAAAAATCGTTTTGAATATGGAAACTTTCTTCGTTTTAGTACATCCTGCATTATTTGCGATCGTTACACGCTTGGTTTGGAGATGAAGAATGGAATAAATATCCCGTGACCAAGACCAGTATGGCATTGTTGCAAGATTTTCATCATTCGGCAGCGGTTCTTGATTTTCCACCAAATTTAGTTGCCATAGCCTGCATCAATTTAGCTTTGCAAATATATGGCGTTGTTGTACCATTGATGGACGAGTGTGACCAGCAACCCTGGTTCAACGTGAGTTTTTACATTTCATTTCATTTCATTTTTATTGACATTTTTATGACATCAAAATTTCTTCTTAACTTTTTCATGTATGTATTTTTCCTTACGTACGATTTGCTTGAAATTTTGCATATACGAGTTTTTCGAGTCGCTGATTCCGAATCTGAATGCAAAATCCGACAATTCGAAAAAATAATTGTTAGTTGCGACGTTGTACAAAAGTTATTGGATCTTTATTTTTTTTTTTTCAAAAACAAGACGGAAGATTTGAAAAAAATTATGTAAAATACTTTGAAGTGTATTAAGTCTGGACGAAAATTGCCATTTCGGATT
>JABSMR010003429.1:0-12060 GCA_018902295.1 Dusona sp. PSUC_FEM 10030013 | reverse complement strand
AATAAAAATATATTATTTATTAATGAATTAACGTCAAACTCTCGAAATACGCGAGATTCAAATTTTCAAAGCATGATTGGGAATTTTTGTTTTATCTCTGTCTGTCGATCCAATCTCCGGGAGAATTGCCACTTTGAATATTTTCGAGAGACATAATTCAATTAACATTTTGTCGGTCAATCATTTTCAACGTTTCAATTTTTGAATACACTTTTTCACTCGGATAATATCGATACTTGTAATATTAAATACCAACAGTTGAACATTTATTTTCTCAAATATCAATTCTGGATGCGGATTGTAGAGACAATGCAAAAATTCTATAATAAAATATTGCTGGCAGCATGACAAACAAAAAATGCACGATAATTTCGAGATGTTCTTGATGCAGCACAAAACTGCGGACTGGCATAAAACATGAAACTATCGCAATCGTTCCATTTTTCATATTTATTGAGCGTTCTTTCGTTCGAATCTCGAAAAAAAAAAATGGAAAAAGCTTGAGCGAGTGAACAAACGAAAAGAAAGGTACAAAAACGTGGGTTCTTTTGGTGATTATTTTTATTTTTTATTTCGTGGCAGTTTTTTTTTTGTCAAGACTTTTTTTCGCTGTCCACAATCGAATGGACATTCGGTCTCTCTTTGAAGTTTTTATTGACTCCGAAAACCCTAGCAATGTGTAGGAAGCGAGAGAGAAAGAGGGAAGAGTCGATACGACGAGCCTTTGTAGCAAAACGGTTCTTGCTGTTTGGAGCATGGAAAATGTTCTTTTGGAAATGCATCGTCGCTTTTTTTCACTCTTTTCTGTCCACACCTTCCGTGTCCCATTCGTGAACGAAGACAATGTTATCGCGGTCTCCTCTGTTTTGTGTCGCCCATCGCATATTCTTTGTATCTCTTCTATCCCCTATGTTCATAAAAGTAAAGCAGAGACATTGTGTGAACAGGGATGACTAGCAATAAAAAAGTATGTCTCCCCTGTCCTCACGTCTCTAACCGCCAATCGTTTCATCGTGTCATCTTTTTATTCAAATGTTTCCATCTCCTTTTTTCAAATATTTTATCCGAAAATCATTTTTTTTATTCATGTCATTTGTCCTAATTTGTAATTTTTTTATTTTTTCACGCTCGAATAGTTTGAATTATGCGCTCGATTGATGCGCGCCAATTAGTTCTTGCGGTGAGTGAAAAGCGCGCTCTCGTAGCGTCACTAACCTTGCTTAAATATAAGAAACAATACTGAAAATAGCAAATAGAGCGTTTGAATATATAAAATGAACGTACACAAGTCCAAAATTGCATTTAAATGCAAAACTAGCGAATAAAAACCCTAGAAATCTAAAATAAGCGATGAATTATGAATAAAACGTTAAAAATCAAATATGTCTGGGATTTTGTTTACCTTTTTTGGGTCTCAAGCACCGATACAATGGTTATTGGAACATTTTTTTCAAATATCGTGGTTTTTGAGGTAACGTTAGTGATTGAGAGAAATTCCAATATGCTATTGCCTATTTGAAAATCGAGTGGATGTATCGGATCCGTGAGAGGGAGAAGGAGCGCAAACTATAACGGGATCTCGTGTTAGAGCTTAATGGTCAGTTACGGAGGAGGATCGAGCCGAGTCCCACTAGAATAGGGATATATGACACACGAGGACTAGGGCCAAACCATGGGACACAGGCGAGTAATTGATATTGGTACAAAACCAGCCCTCCAATTCTCTGTATTCGTGTGAATGCATCGGGATCTTCTGGATTTTCATAGGAGCACTGTTTTAACGGTTCCAGGACCAATATCCTATTTTCCTCTCGATCTTCTCCGACTCTATATTGGAACACATTCGAGAAAGACTATTTTTAGCATTTAAATTCTTTTTCGA
Organism: Dusona sp. PSUC_FEM 10030013; assembly: GCA_018902295.1. NCBI lineage: Eukaryota > Metazoa > Arthropoda > Insecta > Hymenoptera > Ichneumonidae > Dusona > Dusona sp. PSUC_FEM 10030013. The sequence goes on along the minus strand of JABSMR010003429.1, from coordinate 10,178 downwards.
ATATATTTTCTTAAAAAACGTCTCCTTAGATACGAAAGGTGAAACATTTGGAGTAAAAGTGAATATTAATAATGTGATATTTCAGACATTCGATTATTCAATAAATTTTAATTGGGAGCAATTGAATATCTACATATTTTTTTATAATACAATGTTTTACTAAACGATTGAATAAAAAAAAAAATGTCTTGACACGAAAAAAAATCAAAATACACAAACTGTTTCGTGTGCGAAATAAATCGAGTGCCGTTTCGACTGATCCCAAGTGTCCGAAGTGGTTACCGAAATTTCGGCAATGACAGTTTATTGATTTCATCTCGGGTCAGTAGAGAGAAAAGAGCGAGGGGCAGGGGGAGGAAGGGTTTGTAGGCAAAACCAGAGGATCCTTTTACTCGAACGTGTTTCGTTGGTTTCTGTTTGCTTGTTTAACTAACACAATTCGTCTCTCCTGTTGGCAGACCTTTTTAAAAAATCTTTCAATATTTAACTATGTACGTATTTCCAGTATTTTGCAATATATCCTCTCGCTATTCAAAAAATAAATAGACCCGGTTTATGGAACATAAAAAAGGTTGATTCAGTCGATATTTACTTTTTCCAAAATTTTTCGACAATTTATCAAAGTAATTTATTAATCGCCAAACTTCTTTCTTTTAAATAAATACCACATCTTCTTTCTACGTTAAATATATGAAGTAACTAAAAATAATAATTTAAACACATTTATTAGAATCATAGATATGCTGCATAAGTTTTTAAATTAATATAAATATATACGAATTTGTATGAGCACCCAATATATCTATACCGTTTCGAGTAAAGTTATTCGTGTTAGGAGAGAGTTCAACGAGCCATGAATATTCATAAACTTTTCTCAATATAATCCACTTAACTCTTCGAACGAAACACACCCTGTTTACAATGAGAATTTTTCAACTGGCTTCCTTTCCACTTTTTTCCCTGATACGTCAAGCTTTTTCTAGCCCTTTTATTCGCCTTTCTCATGAATATGATAATTATTCTTATCTCGCTCACTAGCTAGTGCGACCTCAAATTTATCACGCGCGATTTTGTAATCGTCCGTTTCCTCGTCAATATGCGAAATCTCAATACATGATTTATTTTTCTCTCTTTTCTTTTGTAAAATATATTTTATATGAGTAACGACCACTAAACATATTATTCACAATTTACCTCTCGTTTTTTTTTTTTTTTATTTATTCGACGATTTTAATTCGCGAGAAATGAAAGAGAAAGAGGAACAGAATTCCCATTTTTTTTAACGCGGAAATTTTTCAATGCCTTTTATTTTGCTGGGCTCTTGGGACAGTCCCTTATCTGACAGTTAAATTATATTCAGAGTGCGGTGAAGAGAGGGCCGAGAAGAGGACGCAGAGGTATAACAGGCAATTGTCAAAACAATGGGTGCATTGTGAGGACGAAAATTTCGTCGTTGCCAAGTCAGTTACTAATTATTATGATACTTAAGGTATAAGTAGAACGCGTAGCATTACAGTTGGAATAACAAGGAAGCGATGAAAATCCTTTTGATGGCGCAATGAGCGCGGGAGGGCGGCAAGGGAAAGGGATTTCGTACTCGCGCCGCGAGGCAGGGATCGACGACAAAGGCCCCAGAGGGCGTGAGAGACCAGCTTTAATGTCTAAAGCACATAGAGGGCTTGTTGTTGATTACAGGCCTCGATGTTGCTTGTATACTCCGATCAGTTAACTGCGATTGCGTTAAGATCCCGTTAATCCCCACCTTTCGTCATCGACAGGTATTCTCTAGTGCAGCGTGCCTTTGAGGATATTACATTACCAATACGGAATCCCTTACTCCCTTAAAAACATTCTTTAATTCGTTCAAGATATTTCAATTAGTGGATGAAAAAAATAATATAAAAATTATTCGAATCGGAGAATTCGAAGAGTTTATTAACCCTTTGGCTGCACACGTTGCGAATTTACATCGCCAATTTTGTATTTTGTCTGCGTTCTATACAAAACACGATTTTTCTTTTCGCTGTAAAATTGGATTATTTTTTTAAAATAATTTTAATGGTGAAAAGTAATTCAGAAAGATTTTGTGGTTTGAAAATCATCTACGATAAATTAAAATTGGACCGTTCAAACCGGAGATAAAAGCGTTTGAATAACGACTGGAACGAATCTGGTTCGATGGGCAGGATACGGGGTCAGAAAATAGATGTACAGCCGAAGGGTTAAAATTGTAATATTAAATTCGATGAAAATGCATTTCCGAATAATGAGATGATTCGTGTTAATTGCGGATATGCGATCGGATCCACACGGTTCGTTGAAAGACAACTATGTTCAAAATATACGATGTTACTCAATTACGTGAAAAATATTTTATTAAAAATCATCGAATATCTGATTACTATACATATTTTCAACGTGCAGATAATAATGAAATGGAATCACAAATATGGAAATAATCACAATTATGGAAAATAATATAATTGATGGGAATGTAAAAAATAAACACAAGAGCATCTCGTTTAAAACATTCATAATGCCAAGACTTTTTATAGGAAATATATTAAATATGGTGATTATGAAAATATTGCTCCACTGGATATTTGTTAAAAATAAACAGATCGAGGGTTTTTCATGACGGACACGTCAGTAATTCACGTTAGGTAGAAGCACAAGCTGAAAAGCTTCAGAGTAAATATTTCACTTGGGCTTGCATCAATTTATGTATATCTAGCAGCAAACACTCTAGCCTGTAGGTCGTCGTGCATATAAATGAGCCTCGAAAATTCGTGCATACAGCAACATGGCCCAAACGTATCTGGAACCGGAAGCACCGCTACCAAGGTTCCGATAATCCGCTAATACGATAATTGATTTATCATGTATTATTGCCAACTTGTATAAAATGATATCAGCCCAGCTCGTGTACACACATTACTTTTCTTGATTAACGAGTAATATATACCCAAACATACTACTGGCCGCAATATTTTCTCCAATTTTTATTCAGCGTAATTTTCAGCTTAAAGTATTCCTTTCACGAACTCGAATATTTTACAATTAACACATTTTTTCTCCGATGAAATAAAAATACTTTCCATTTTACTAGAAAAGTATTCAGTCGAGTTATCGAACTTTTAGTATAAAATTATAACTTTGAAAATGGTCTAATACGACACTTTATGGAGATGACCTGCCGTGCAAATTTCCATTTAAAACTTCATATACCAAATAACCGGGAGTCACCGAATGTTTAATAAAAATATTTACGATAAATCTTGTGCAAAAATGTGGCTAACTGACGATTTTTCGTAAGCGTGACTTTCAAGAGTTCCTCTGACAGTTTTGATAACATTTTTAACCCAATGCTTCTTATCTGCCCGTTACAAATTGGCCCACATTTTTACCAAAGTTACTCTGCACTTTATACGGATTTTAATTCACATTAAACTTTTTTGTTATCCAAATACAATAATTGCAGTTTCTCCTCTTGAAACTTCTTGACAGTACAGTTATCGATTTGCATCTCACCAGAAAATAATTTTTGTTTTTTAATTTACCTAATTAATGAGAAATTTTCGATTTTTGTTCAGCCTGGAGACTAATATTTGATTATAACTTTTTTTTTATCAATACCAAGTCAATTTATAATCGACTGTGAAGGGCCCTGCTTGTGGGCACAAAAAATACGGCCCTCCGCAAAAGGAATATCAATTATTATCTTTTAATATTAGGTATTAAAAATAACGACGTTGACCCTTAGTAACCACACTAGTGCGAATTTGCACCACCGAAACAATATTTAAAAAAAAAAAACATTTATTTTGATTGTGGCGTATTCTCGCTATATAAATATTACTTTCCATATTCCAGACTATTACCATTGGATTCCTGGGGATTTTCACTACAAGAAACTCTGGTTATCAAATACTTTTGAATTATTTGTGTAAGAGTTTGACAATGTGAAATCCCAATTTGCACCAGTGTGGTTGGTATGTATGCTCGATAGAAGTGTGGTTACTACGGGTTGAGTATTCATTTTTTAAACTCAGTGACGAAATAAATCTTATTATGTTCGCTTATATCTTTCTTTATACGAATTCATAACGGAGCTTTAATTTAATAGGATTGCATGTTCATTGAACAAACGTTTGTATAAATATTGTATACAATTTAGATTTTCCGATTCTTTTTATTCGTTATTTTCATTCTAGAATGAATTTTCACTTCGTAGAACTGTTTTCGAAAGGAATTTTTTATCCTGTCTTCATTGAAATTAAACGAAGGGTTAACATTGTTAAAAAATGAAAACGAATATATTTCTTCGTATTTTTCATGCATTCTCAAAAATTCCATTCTGTAAAGGTTTATGACATTTTACTTTTATTGGCGAACTATTTAATCAATATTCTTTGTATTCAATGGCTCTAAAGCATTCGTCGCGACGCAGTTTTTAATTCATTGTATTGCATGTTTTGCGAATAAACGTTTGTACATTCTGTATGAAGTTTTGAATTCTCAGTGTTCTTTTTATTTGTTATTTTTATTGTAGAATTTCTTTGTAGTATGTAGAAGTGTTTTTAAAACTTTTTTTTTACCCTGTTTCCGCCGAAAGAAAAAAACACTATCAAGAATGTAAATACACGGAGATAGTTTTATCAATTTTTTTACCCCTTGAATTTCTCCATTTTGTAAGAGCAAAAATAGCGAGGATTCAATAGTTAATTAGTATGAGGTTTATTCCTGAAGATGATTCCGAGTACTGACGTTGGTGCTTTTGCATATGTCGATTAAAAGATTAGTAAGCCATTGTGGTTTCCCCGGCACATAAGTTCGACGCATTACGTCATGGGATGAAATTGCGAGAGAACAAAGGTAGAGTGCGAGAGATAAAGTGGAGAATGAGCGTATGTGGGGAGGGCTTTAAAGTGCTTGAAGCTTGCCGTGCTTCAAATCTCGGGCTTAACTCAAAGGGATCATACCGCGTGCACTTTTCATCCTTTTCCACGGGCAATTAATGTTTAACGTTTCGGGGATAGGTGGCGCAACCATGTGGTTACATTATTCCGTGACTAAAGTTTCTTGCGCGAGATACTCTTTGAGAGGAGAAAACCTACCCTGACGAATTTAGCTCATGGTGGTCAATCTTTCTCGTCCTCACTTAGTCTCACTCAACTTACGCAGCAGACTACTTTCTATTAGGGTCCCATTTGCTCTAGTACCGTTAGTCGATCAAATTGTTTTAGAATTTTCAAAACAGTACATCCCTCAACGGTAAGAGCGTTTTCCAGATTCATTTAGTTCAAAAACTGAACTTTATCGCGATAAAAGTCTTTTTGACTCGTGTCAAGTAAGTTCATTGTGGTAAATAGACAATGGATGGAAAATACACCATGTTTTGTTAGTACGTCAATCATGAATAAAGTTACTTTTTTGAAGAGCCTAGAATTTATAGCTGGCACTCGTATTCTATTCCTCCTAAATAGAACCGTGGTTTGCTGAGCCTAGGACATTTCTGCACCAATTGACATTGCGTCGTCAAATGTATGGAGCTAGGAAATAGAGAGATTTGGTGGAAGACAAAGTGGCCAAGGAACAAAACCGGAACCAATAGAACTAACGAGATTGCCTTCGGGGGCGAGCTTACCAAGCGGGTTCCTTAACGGATGTGACCGTCCCAAAATTCCATCAATGTAACAATACTCATCTTAACTATCGGTTGACCTGCGACGTATGAGTCTCGGTTAATTTCGCATCAAACGTCGTGATTATTTGACATGCCACACATTATTAACATCCCTTAATACACGAGGATTGGTACTGAATGTATCTTTGGCTGGAAGCATCAGCTATGAAATTCCCTATCGTGTTTCGCATCACATGTGTGCAGAGATTCGCCCCGTTGTAGCGCACCGTTCTATTGTGTTCTCCTGCGTACTTGCTCCTAACTACCATCCAACGATGATGACGACGGCGACGACGGCGATCTTCCTCCGGTTGTTCAATACCTCCCATATATAGATACACCGTAATAGTACGTCGGTTGGACTACTCGGACCCGCCCGAATACCCAAGACTAATCGCTTTATCGTTACCACTAAGTACCAACCGCACTATGGAATATCTCGAACCACTATTATACCTCCTAACTGACCATTACGTGTCTTCCCAATTATCATCACAAAATTACCGATTATGTACAACGTTTTCACGCCTCCTTCTCTAACTCAAAGGCACTGAAGCTCGAATGGCTTCTTTATGAAATTACTATGAATGACATTAGTACGTTTCAAATTAACGCTCACAGTGATGCTTTTAACTTGGCTACAACCAGCAAGCCTTTTATCAAAAATTTCAACGATTTCAGACGTGAAATGGCTGCATGAACCTTCGAAAGTTCGAACGTTGACTCAGCTGTTTAGTTCGATGGAGGCCATAAGAAAGGCAAGAGCTCATTATCGGAGGCAACATGTATCAAGGATATAGTCCAATCATCGTGGACCACCAACGCGTGGAAGATCGAGACAAAGAGAACCGCCCGAATCGATAGGGCGTTGTTCATCGTTGCCTCCCCTTCAACTCAATATCGTGGAATGTGGTATATCTAATAGGGCAAAAAAAAGCTGGATGCGTGGAAGTAAGCGGGTTTGTTAAACCGAACCTAACATCTGGATAGCAATTGTTAACGGCTTAGGATTGATGGTCCAGTAGCATATAGCCAGGAAAATACTGGTAACACACATTAACGATGGTAACCCTACAATGATTCCTAACTCACATCGCATGACCCAGCGTTTCCAGTACCCACAAGCTGTACTACCTCGACGGCTGCTTCATTTACCCGGATTTAGTTTCCCGGACAAACCTGCTAAATTCAATGCACCTGCCTCGTCTACGCTCACGACTATTGTACAACTTCCCTTTACAAGCCTCAACTTATTTGCCGTTCTATGGTTATATCCCTCGAATGGAGAAGGCACCCAATCGAATTCTCGCCCACAGGCATCGAATCATCAAGCGATATCAGAACCATTGCAACAAAATACTCCCACACGTTGCCCACATCCGCGTCAACATCGAGCTTTCAGCGTATGTATAGCGATCAACATATTACTCTCCAATTATTGAGTTATTGATATTCAATATCTGTCCTGCAGAACTTGATGTACAATAAATCGTTGAGATTGTTAATCTTGGTAGTTTACGAGGTTGGTGGTCAATCACCAGCATTGGGTATTGCAAATGACTGTTTACTTTAATGCATGGTATTGGATTGCATCACAGAGGTTGAAATCGAATTCTCTAGCCAAGCAGAAACAGTTGGAACTTGGTATAACAGAAACACAATGAGTCTAATGACTGGAGGACATAGAAAACAAATTATTCTTTCATAAGATGCTGCTGCTGATCATTGTGGTGATTGTCAATATATGTTGTGCAGTACAGTACTAGCGAAACGATCAAAAACTCCTTTCCGTCATTTCAATCCAACGCTAAGGTTGGCAAGGTTCGAGATCTTTTTCTTTCCGTTGGACATTTCATTTTTCCCTGATAACTCTTCATTTCTGAGGTTAGGGGAACTCTCCCGGGAAATTCCAACTCTGCGGTAGCTTCTGGATAAAATTTACAATTTCACGACTGAATGAGCTTCTGGAAAAGTGGGATAGGAAATAGGAAGTTTTTCTAGCTGATCTAATTTCTAAGAACGAGTTGAAAAAAGTGGCAATTGATGTTTCGATATGACTGCGAGGAAACTGGAATAATGTAGTGTTTCGCTGCATACAAAAGTGAGTGAGAGGCAGGGAGTGAGGCGGGGCGCTGAGAAAGACGAGGAAGGAAGGTTAAGGAACGAGGTATTTCGATTTCTGTCGTTGGAAGGCTTAAGGTGTATCGAGAGTTGGTCTATTGTAACAGGCCTCCATCCGAGTAATCAGGATGGGAGTCAATAATCCATGATCCGCTCAGCTCGCGGAAATTCCGCGCCGACATGTAATTGGGATCAGTGCTTATCGGTGGCGCACAGCGAGAGGCTCTACCCTGACTCCACCGCACACTTCAGCTCATCCTCCTCTCTCCCACCACTCTCTTGCTCATTGCTTTTAAGCCCCCTTTCCCCCGCCTTGCTGATCCCGTTCTCTGCACACTCTCTGTCATACATCCTCCGGCGAATGTTCTCTTCTGCTTGGATTGAACGCTCAACCGGATATACTTATCCGTCTCATGAAAGCAAAGAACTTAAGAGTAGAAAAGCCTGGGACCGTGTGACAACCTTTGAGTTAAATTTTTTTTACTTTTGTTCTGGAAACCGACATTATAGGAATTTTTTTCTTTACAATCTCCAGGAAATTTATCCCTGGAAATGATCCCCTTAAAAACGCATCGACAGGAGTAAAAGAAAATAGCCTCAGTGACGTACCTCCTTAATTCTTGGGTTCTAAATTTCGCCATGGTCTCTTGTGACCAGCAGTATTTGAAGTACAGATGCCTCGGGCTATCGTGAATACGAGGACCCTCATTGAACCGATGGTAGACATGGATGTCGTCAAGAGGGAAGAAAAAAAAAACACTAGTGCTTCCTCGTCACGAGCATGTGACAAGGTTGGATGCAACGAGTGTTTCCTTGGTTCCCAACCTCGGGGATGGGGATTCAGTTGCTTTTTATCGGTTTTCACCTCGCGTACCTTTTCCTGGTTATCTATTCGTCTTGTACTCTTTGCAACACGAACCAACGCCTTCAAGAAGCGGGGACGAGATCTCGCGTTCTCTTTCGCGATGAAGTATCTCTATCGAAACTTCATCGTTCCCTGGTTGACACGAGACTTCGTAGACCTGTTTCACATCGAATGCTATCTTTTTATAGAGCCTCCCAAAATTCGTGCTTAAGGTCTGCACGATGAGTAGGAATTCCGAAGAGAAAAGTTTGTAGGCAATTTTTTTTCTGATGACACTACGTCGACGTATTAACTCAATTAGTGATATCCAAACTCTGTGGGTTGATGAAAGGGAGGATTGAGCGTAGGATGCACTTAAATCCCTGTTAGTCTCTTTCCCTTAATATGACATAATCTAACTATGATCCATAGCCTGAGACGTACTGTTGAAACACTCTGTATATCCACGAATTTATACCATACCACATGCACGTGTACGATGGGTCTGACTATTCGATTATACGAGGAGCTTTGAAGTCGAATATCACCCTATTCCCGTCCTTTGCCTCTTACACCAGCGTGTTCGATAAACAAGTTGCATTTCCCGTGTATTCATAAATATCTACACGGAAAGTGTGAGAGAGAGAGGATATTGGGATATTGCTGACAGGACACATCCTGAATAGTTTACTTAAAGAACGGTTCGATGTGTTTCAGAAGGACCGACCTTCCCCGTACCGATATCGAACGTGACTGTACCGGTTGGTCGAGAAGCCATGCTCGCCTGTGTCGTGGAGGACCTCTCCACCTATAAGGTAAAATATGAAAGGACTTTCCACCATATGTAGTCTCAATAAAATTGGATCAAATACAAGCTTCATCTTTTTACGGCTTACACATGTTCTATGCACAACATTTTTGAAAGTTCGATGGTTTGACGACATTCCTTAAAAACTTGACTTACTGGACGTGTCATAGTGTGAGATAAATTAATACAACTTTTCGTAAAACACTCACAATAATACGAATAATATTAAGGATAAGAAAATTTTTAATTCCAACGAGGTTTCAAGAGTTTTGTGACGTGAATGAAAAAGTATATAGAACAAAAAGTTTGTTCGTCGCGCAGACCGCCGGAGCAGACGATGTTGCTGGGTGTATTCGAGGCTCTTTCCTAAAAACTAATTAAATAAGTTACAGTCGTCGACGCGACATTCAAGCCTTAATCTCGTGAAGAAATTCTGTCTTCAAGAGAAAACCTTTATCTAGGGCTCTGAGCTCTTGTCAAGCCTTCGCGTCATGTTCTGTGACGTTGGCACTCCCAACACACGCGGATTTTATGCGTGGGCTTTCCTCCCTATCACGAAAATCATGAATATACTTACGCTCTCTGTTACGTATACACAACGGCTTATGATGATGGGAGCTTGTCCTTGCGATGGCTTGCTGTGCGAGAAGCTTTGCTCTTGTCAGAGAGAGAGAGAGAGAGAGAGAGAGAGAGAGTCTTTGTATAATATTGGGTAGATA
>JABSMR010003318.1:0-20187 GCA_018902295.1 Dusona sp. PSUC_FEM 10030013 | reverse complement strand
ATCAAATTGAAATTACATTCAATATCAATGAGAATTTCATTGAGTCCCTTTGCTCTTATGATTGTTACTTTAATTTTTCACATATAATTCTTTCAGTGCAGATGATACGAGTTATTCTGCGAAAATCGGCGAATAAGCTTTGTTAGGTTTCTGTTTTTTTGCAGTGGACAGACAATTTCGGTCGTAAATACTTTTTTCTGAGGACGAAAAAGCTCAGCGGTGGAGTGCAAGCGAACGCAAAAATGAAACGAAAAAAAAAAACCAAAGTAAGACCTGATTTTTTAAAAAGAGACGAGCGGGAACAACGAGGATTCATTTGTCGAGGGTTTGGAGTCTCTGTGTCAGCACTTGGTTGGCTTGGGTTGTTGGCTAATACATTGAACCGAAGGTGATACCGGAATGTGAGATCCGCTGTCAGCGAGTTTTCGCCCACCCGGACACGAACACTTGACTCTCCTACAGTCCATGCAGACCCACCTGTCAAGCTACCAAAACACCGACTACGTCACACTAATCTGCGGTGCTAGAGCGTAACTCGTTAATTCATCTCAACGTCTGACAAAAATTGCATGTATTTTTTATTCGCAAATTTACTTCACAATTATTTTCTTTGCATTTTATTGTGAACAAAATAAACTCGCAATTCTAAGATTAAAATTCATTAGAAAATACACTTTAAGCCCTAGTCGCGGGTGCAATTTTTATTTGCACCCTCGCCCTTTTTTTATTTACGTTTTAATTCATTTCTACTGCTTTTTTAAAGTTTTTTCCTCGCTCAAATTCTTGTGATTTTCAAATAAAAGAGAAATAAACGCAAACTCTTAATAATTTCCATTTTATTTACGAATCACTGGAAATAATAATGGGAAAAAATGCCGCAATCGTTAAGTGTGAATGTAGAATTAAATGAAAAATAAATAATTTCTTTTCTTTCGCTTGAAAGAAATGGTGTTGAAATAATAGACAAATTTTTTCGAGAGAATATATTACGTTGACAATTCGGAAGATAAACAAATCAGATAAATTAACGAATTCACCCTAAAAATCTGCAGTTCTGTTTCACATGGAATAAGGAAAAGTGAAGGATTCGTGAAAAAATATTTACGTGGAGTGCAAAAAAAGTTTTGGGAAAAAGCTCATTCGAAGGTCGACAAAAAAGGGTAACAAATAATGATGCATAATATATTGGGAAAATAGTACGTTTGGCGAAGAAAAATATACAATGACTACTCGTGCAAATAAAAGCTCGAAATTCTGTACATCAAGTGTATAAATTCTTCGTCTTCTTCATGCATTTTTTCTTTACTCACGCCGACTTTTCTCATGAGGTCTCCGATCATATTCATCGCGAGTATCCTTGTCGATGGCGTAAGTGGCACGTTCATGTTGTTGTTGTTATTGTTGTTGCCGATCACACCCCCCACAACTCCGTTCCCAACTGACAATCAGGAATAACACGCTTATATTACTATCACATGACAAATAAATTGCTATGGATGTTCGTCAGTTTAAAACAAAACACACATGCTTATAACTGAACAAATAATTATTGTTTTGACGTTAATAAATAAAATGAAATGTTTATTGTATGTAAATTTATTTATTTCGTTACAAAAAATACTGAATCTTGATTACAAGCGATGTACGATTGTTCGAAGTATAATTAGAATGTTTAAGAACGATTGGCGTTCGAAAATGTCAGTTTTTTACATGCAAATTAATTACAAAATTAATCACAAAAATCGTTCACGATTTTTATTTCCTTCGTCAGAGTAAATATTTCGTGAAGTTTGTTTATTAGACATTTCCTTATCAAAATAATAAATAATAATACTCAAGCGATTTTTTGAGATCTTAAGGAGATAGCAACGGGTTACAAAGCCAAAGAGGAGAAAATAATTGCACGACAAAGATATTGTTAAAATAGTTATCATTTTTAATGAAACGTGGTTAATCAAAGAGAGAGAAGCGATATGGAATAGCGTTAAATCGTTTACTGCAGTTCGAGGAGAAGTTTTTGTGAGTAAACGCACAGCCGTATCACGAGGAATGTTTCGTTAACGAATAACTTTTTCGCTTAGTGAACCACAATAAACATTTTGTTTTACGAAATGCACGGCGGAGCTTACTTTTTAGCGGTTGAGAAGGATTGTGCACCGTGGGAGGTATGCTTTGTGGCAATGGGCTGATTGCCGGTGAAGCATGTGTTTCCAACTCGACCTGAAGCTTATTGCTGTCTATGAGCCCTCGAACTCTCTCTGCTGCTGATTTATCGTTGTCAGGATGGTGTCGTTTCAAAACATTTATTTCTTGTTTCAAGTCTGCAATATTAATTCGTTTTTTTTGGTTAATCAAACTTTTGAAATTCCAAAATCCATATTTCAGAAGTTTTTTTGTATTTGAATCAAGACTCACCTCTAATTTCGTCCATTAATCTCTGGACTATCATCTTCAAGCTCTCTTTTTCGTCAAGTTCGGATTCCAGGAGAGCATTCTTTTCAATCGCAGAATTGAATTTGGCTTCTATCTCTTCCTCCGTTGCTATATTTATTCTGTATAAAATATGAATCGACAATTTGTACACGAGTTTTTCAGCTTTTTTAAATAGTTTAAAATTTTTACTTATCAACAGCAATCGTTTTTGTATCTTCGATTTGTATAATGAAAATATTTTTGGCAGATTTACAAAAATACGTATAAGGCTGCGATTCTTATTTACAATGGGAAATTTTTTTGTTTTTTTTTTATGTAAATTCATTTCTCGTACCTTTGGGCTCTCTCTAAATCATCATTTTTCTGCTCTAATTCCCTAATGTACTTGAGTAAAGCTTCGTGCTGGGCTTCTAATTCCTGCGCCCTGTTCTGAAACACCGAACAATCCGAAGTTTGTTGATCCAGCCTGGATCTCAACTGGTCAACTTCAGAAGATAATCTGGCATTTCTCTGTCTCAAATCTCTGTTTAACTTCTCTGCTTGCTCCAAAGAATTTTCTAATTCTTTCTCCAACATCTGCGAGTTTTCTTGGAATTCCTCTAATTCTCTTTCGACATCGTCTTTCCTGCAATTTAAATATTTATTCGTCGTATATATTAATTCCATCAATTATCTGACCAAATATTTATTACGTTTCCATTATTTTATCAAATATTAGTTCGTAGCTAAGAAAAATCACAAATTTAGTTAACAATGATTAATTCTCATTGTCAATTTTATAAGCCAAACAGCTTTAAGGCTTTGGATCAATTATAATTAAATAATTTCTGCTTAATCATTTTTTTTATCTTTGATTTTTTATACAATTTTTTTGTTTTCATTCTTTTATCGTCGATGAGCAATTTTAATAAATGAATAAATTTAAATCATGGAATACATTGGGAAACGTGATGACGTGATTCATACCGTTGATACATTTCCTGAGCAAGATTCATCCAATACTGGATCTCGTCATCCTTGGATTTAAATTCTGGCACTTCGATCTCCATCATTTTGTAGGCGGTTTGGTAAATTCTTGGCTTACCGTGGAGGCCAAAAAATCGTTAAGAATTTCGGAATGAAGTAAAATCGGTGGGCTTAGTCGTATTTCATAATCGCATTTGGAAATAAACTTTCATTTCCGTGTACAGAGAGTGTCAAACATCGACGGGGTGCACGGGAGGGGGGGGGAGGAGAAGACGAATAAAAATTTTGTTACGATCGGTTGCGAAATGATAATCACTCGAGCATCTCAGACGGCATAACTTTCTTGATCGTTGACAAACTGGCGTATTATTTTATCAATAGAAGCGAAGAAGAAAAATATGTCAATGGTTTCAAGGACGCGAGAAACGCGAACGAAACGTGATTGCCAAAAAAACAACGATGTGTGAGTAATTGCGTGATGTTGAGGTTGATATATGTTCACGGAAGAGACGAAATCTTGACGATGTGTCGACCAAAACAAATCAAATCGTGTGTGACTCACTCGCGAAACGTTAACGATCGAAGGCTAAGGACTCCATACATATACGTATATATATCAAAAAATTAAAGCACCCACAATTATCGCTTAAAACACACGAAGTATATTTTTATTTTACGAGCCCGGCATATACGGAAGACTTTTGTCCCATACGCGAAACGAACGATTACAGGAGCAAAAGTTTCCGCACACGCATCAATCGAAATTGTCAAAACGTATGCGGGGAACAGGTACGCTCGTGTGTATACATGTGTAGGTGTTGTGTCGAGTATCACAAAATGGCGACCACCCAACGTACAAAAAATAAACGAATCGGAACTTCGAAAGCGGAAGTCCACACCATTCGCGAGATCGCGCGCCAACTTGGTTCGAAGTGATATTTACACGTGTTCGTTTTGTCAAAAAAGAGTTGGAGCAATATACGTTTATTTTCTTATTTATATACGTCATTCGGATGTCGGTTAATTTATCGGAAAAATGGCGATCTTGCTTTGTCTTGCTGGGACGTCCAAAGTGTATTATAATTCATTATTTTTGAGTTATGTACTTTTTTTTTTATTGTGCAATTATTACCACATATTTGTAACTATTCGGTTAATACACATTTTTACATCAAATATGGACTATTTTTTAAAAAGACCTTCGAAATGGAGTATCGGTTGCGATTAAACTTGGTTCCATTAGATAATTGCATTGAAATTATACATGGAAATATTTCAATCTTAATACGGTCTTCGGGTCAACTTTGACCAAATCAATAAAGAGTTACTTATTTTCTAAAATAGGTCAACAATATCTAACATTTGGTGAGTTTTGGTTCTTTGTCCGTACATACGTACAGTAAACTCTCCCTAACTCAACGCTCCCGGGATCGAATGAATTTGCGTGTACTAGAGAGCGTCCCCCACCATGAGCTACTTTAAATAACGACCTAAGCGACATTCGTCCAGCAGAAAATAGTTAGGTTAGGACGCGTGGTTTTTCTAAATTTAAATACACTTATTACTTTTCTCTTCCGGATTTCGTTCATTTTTTTTAGAACGATTTATATTAAGGCCCACTTTAATTTCCTGTTGCAATAAAAGCCATACAAGTGTGCTCGTACGACGTTTAGATTAGGATTGAGAAGCCGGTGCGCGCATTACAAGGAGAATGAGAAAAAGTGGGGGTAACGCTTCCGCGCTCGATGTTTTGTGAACGCAGAGCATTGAGCTGACAGGCAATTACAATGCGTTGAGTTAGGGAGAGTTTACTGTATTTGTAATTCGGCAGCAGATTAATGTGAAAAACTTTTTACGCATTAATTTATTTGCCCTTTAGGTCTTCGGGTGATATTTGATCCAACGTAATAAAAAAAAAAATTTCCCGCGTGAGCACGTGGTTGTGTATGTTTCCGGAAACTATGTTTCGCGCGTTTGGAAGAATTTGTAAGAGAATGATTCGCTACAGTTCAACGGTGTGCAAAACCGAAATGTCGGCAGCCAAAGTCGCCGGAAAAAGTTCCTAAAACACTAAATAGTTGCAAATTTTATGTATAACCGTTTATTATACACAAAAAACTACTGCAAATTCTCTTACGTTCTATCAGTAAATAAGTTGACTAAGAAAACGCTCATTTAAATCCAGTGGGTCAAACTTCACTCGAAGACCGTTAACTTTGTAGTTTGGAGGATCGTACGAAAGTTGAAGTAGAAGTTAATTTTTCTCCCTGCAGGATTGTTCAATTTACTTGTAAATTTGTTAAGATATTAACTCGAATAACTTCAAAATTATATTTTTACTCAGTCGAAAAAATCTTGAACGAAATTTTTGTTATTCAATCCAGAAGGAAAATTTCCGATGAAATTCTTTTGTCTTGGATGACCCAGTGTGCTGATGGAGAGTTAATTCGATTTGTAACGACTCATACCATTATGAATTAAAATTTTTTTATTGTAAATTCATCTCGTGCAATGTTCTTGAACAATGGTATGTTTTTTTGAAAATAAAAACTACTACGATTATTATTGAGGATTATGAATAAAGTACGAAAACCGAATTTCAATTTTTTTCAATTTTTTGTTTATTTTGGTCATTCACAGTAAAAAAAAATGTTTACTGAGCAGCAGCAGTTGCCGAAGCAGCTGCGGTCGTGGGTGCGGCTGATGCAGCAGCGGTCTGTGCCTGTTCCTCGCGAATTCGGTCTTTCTTGAGTTGTCCCATGAAGGAAGCCTTGTCCGCAGCGGTTTGGAAGCGACCATGACCGAACTTGGAGCTCGTGTCGATGAACTTCAAGTTGATCTTCTCGAGAGCGGCACGTTTCGTGTGTACCAACAAAGACTGTAAAGAAAAGGAACGTTGAAATTAGAGCGTGTTTCGTAAATATTTCGGAATACATTTTTTTCAATTGAATTTCTCAGTCCTATCATTAAATATCACGTGGTTGTCATAGTGAATACTTTAGGCTCTATTCGTTGTTCATCATAGAATGTTTGACTCGAAAAGTTTGATAAAGTTTGCATTGTTGAAATTTAACGATTTTTTGTTCGATGATTTCTCACAATTTTGTTCAGATTTTTGGCATTTTGTTTCGTTCCATCATTGCAAACTTCATTAGGTTTGATGGTGAGATTAAAATATCGATTTTCAAGTTAATTACCTTGCGAAGAGTGATGACACGCTTCTTGGGTCCCATGCAACATCCCTTGAGCATAACGTAGTCGTTGTTGACTTCACCGTAATGGGGGAAACCTCCCATGGGTGTGATGGTCTTCTCGGTAAGATCGTACTCCGTGGAAGCGTTGTTCTTAACGACCTGAAACGAGATAAAACTGTTAGGAAAACTAGAAGACTTTGGGAAATTGTGGAATTAATGTGTTTGTTAAATGTTGCTTGCTTGGGAGAACCCAATAGGAAAATGATTTTTACACCGGGCACTATGAGCAAGCCATTTTTATCTGGCCTCTCATTTTAAAAAATCAATGCTTCCATTAATGCGAAAGTTTAATTTCAAGCTAAAGAGGCTTGTGACAAAGACGATAATAGATTTTGGCAAAAATAAAATTACCTTTCCGTCCTTGGTGTGGATTCCCTGTCCAATCCTGTAGATCTTCTTGTTCATCTCAGTTCTGTGATGATAACCCTTTTGACCGGCACGAGCAACCGTGAAGGAAACTCGACTCGGATGCCACGCTCCGATACAGGCGACTTTCCTCAGACCCTTGTGCGTCTTGCGAGGAAGTTTCTTCGTGTGCCAACGCGATGTCACACCTGATTAAAAACATTTATTTATTTATTAGTTTCTTAGTTTTTAACAATTGTGCAAATTACACATTTTTTGGTAAATAGTTCAGTAGGAAGGCAGCATGGTTGTATCGTCAGCTTAATCCGTTAGGGCACATACATGCTTTCATCATTTAATGAAAACAACATTTTTGTATCGTAGTTTACATTTTTCAAACGCAAAAACAAATTTTTCAATTAAAAGCCATCTAATTTTCCCAATTGTTATACGTATTTAGATTTTGTGTTCTTCAAAATGAAAGCTATTTTGTTGAATTGCAAGGATGCAATCTTCAACATTGTAGTGAATTTAAAAAAATACTTCAAAAATTAGTTTCTGGTTTTAAAATTCATGTTTTTTTTTCAATTTACCTTTGTATCCTTTTCCCTTGGTGACACCGATCACATCGATCATCTCATCAGTGCCGAATACGTTAGTAACGGGCACGGGTTTTTCGAGATGTTCTCTGGCCCATTGGACTTTTTGTTCGATGGTTCCACCATTGAGCTGGATTTCCATGATGTTGGCCTTCTTTTGACGTTGTCTCAAGAGTTTCATCTGTAAAAACATAATAAAATTATAAATAAAAACAAATTCAACGTTATTTATAACAAAAGTCATTTTTATTCGGTTGTAAATTATTTGAATAATTACCTGAGTGTGAGCAATGACGCGAACGACTTTGCAGTACTTGATGATTTTCTTGAGATCCTTCTCGATAGATTTACGTCCAAGATCGTCCTGCCATTTCTTGGAGGCCTTGGTGAAAGCCTTCTTCTTACTCTTGAACCTATACAGAATGATTGGAAAATTCCGTTCTGTGTGTGGCTATGCCCGTTGTTTAATGTCTGTCTGTAACGTGCCGACCTCATCGTAACGAGCGGAGATCGGACACATTCTCAGATCAGCCGTAATGGGAGCTTTATCAAAGAAGCCTCATAGGCTAATTCCAAGTTTATTCTCTCATCTTGCGAGCGGAGAGCTGACGTTTCATTTTGTCGTTTAATAATCGTTTATCATATTTCCCCAAAATTTTATCTACCAAACTACTTTCTAGGAACTTAATCCAACCTTTTTAATCAAACAAACTTACCAGTTCTTGTAGAAGCGACGACGGCAATCTTCGGACAGATGCTCGGCCCAGACAGTGGTAAGAGCACGCAGACCATGAGGAGTTTCGATGTAGCCAACTACTCCGACAACGACCATCGGTGGCGTTTCCAAAATCGTCACAGCTTCGACGATTTCCTTCTTGTTTACCTCTGTAAAGTAACAAAAATAATTAATTACACTGTCTTTATTCGTAGAATTCAAATTCGTCAAGATTTCTAGACATTTTCGAACTTTTTGTTTGATGAACTGTACCAAGCATGGTTTATCTCAATGGTCATTGCCCCATGGGCTACAGAGAGTTTATGGAATATGCCGTGCCTCCGTACACTCCTACAAGTAGGGGACAGAGTTTATTTTCGACACTGTGGTTTAGAATATACTGCACAAAATCAAGCAGCTCGTGAACCACTACTGCCACCGGACTAGCATATTACTACGCCTATCCTGTGACAGTAAAAGCATCGGTAAAACTTACAACGATTCGCTAACCGATAATCAATTTTAATATTATCAAAATCCATTAAACAAAGAACACTTTTCACAGACGCAATCGGAGTTGTGTAAGTAAAACGAATTTTTACTAACATAACCTCCAAAAAAACGTGTTAATTCAAGTTCGAAAAATTCAAATACCAGGTTCATTGCATTGAACAATAAAATGAATAAGAAATATGTAAAAAAAAAAATAGATTATTGCAACATAGCCTCAAAAAACGTGTTAATTTCATTACTTTTGAATTTAATTGCGAAGCAAGATTGAAAGGCAGGAGAAACATGGAATGAAAAAGATCTTCCACCAACACAGCCTTCAAAAACGTGTTTATTTAATTTTTTTGTTGTATTGAATTGGAAGTTAGATCACAGAACGAAAGGAATCAGAAATGCGTAAAAAACGAGTGTTTTCGACATAACCCCGAAAAATGGGTCAATTTTATTCGAATTTTTTAATTGAGCGGTTAATTGTTGTTGAGTGTAATTTTTGAATGGAGATAAGATTTTTCAAGACGAAACTTAAGAAATAAATAAAATGAGACTCACTTGAACCGGGACGATCAGCTTCACGAACAACGTGAGTCATACCAGCCTTGTAACCGATGAACGCGGTCAAATGTACAGGTTTGCTGGCATCATCCTTAGGGAAAGCCTTTACTTTACCACGATGACGTTGGGATCTTTTCTTGGGATAGAATCCCATAGACCCGTGACGGGGCGCACTGAATTTTCTGTGAGACTGAAAAAATCGGAGATTGCATCGTGAGAAAGTGGAATAAACTTTGGATGATTTATTTGAATAAATGGAAATTATTTTCAGACCGCCCTAGAATGATATCTTCATGGTTAATCAGTTTAAACCATAAACATTATTATCTAAATCATCATTATGTTGGGACAACGTGGCCACCGGCCATGTTTTTTCGTGTTGAGACTCGAAACATAATGCTTGTATTTAAAGATTGAAATATACGAGAAGATTGTAATTTAATCGATGAAATAATACGATTTCAAGTAACAACAATATTTGTTTATTATATTGAGAGGGAAATTGAATTAAAATATTCAAGGATGTTTGCGCGGAAGATGGATTCGTAGAACACAGCACATCAGGTACTTACCATAGCGCGCTCTTCGATGAAAATGGAGGCCAAACCGGGGGGACGCTCGATTTTATACTACCAAGATGGCGGACTCACGATTGCCAACTGCGAATAATTTTTGTTCTTCTTCGTTGTTTAAAGTGCTACCAACTGTTACCAACCTTTCGCAAGTTGCGAAACTTGCATAGCACTGCCATTTTTGCCCATATTTCTCTCTTTCAAAGTCATAATTATTTCGAAGTAACCGGCACGAAGAAAAGTCTTTTAAAATGGATCCGTCGAAAAATGTCGTCGAAGGTTTTCTCGTTGCGATGTACAATTTGATAGACAAGCCTGTCACGCTCTTCCGAGGTATTATCTAATCGTAGACATTTTTTTTCTTTGAGGTTATGTCCGTCGGATTGTAAATCTCACGACAGGCCCGTCTGTTTGTTTTGTTGTTGTTTTATTTATTGTATCGCAGAAAAGATCGTCGAACCGAATCGACAACACTACCCTTGGTATCATCAGAAATTTCGTCGTGTTCCCACTATCGATCAATGTTACAGCGATGATTTGGTATGCGCTTTCGAATCCGATCAACAGTACGCCAGAGACAAGTAAATATTTTTTAAATATTTCGCTTCAAACTATTGCATTTGACTTTTACGTACCCGCTCCAAGTTCCATCCTTTTTCTTTATTCCCTGTTCCTTTCTTCCAGCTTTTTTCTTTTGTGCAGCTGAATTTTGCTGTATAAAAGTTTCCAACGGCGAAGAAAAATTGTGAAAGACACTGTTGATGGAGCTGCGCTATCTCAGTATTTAAAATTATTTTATTATTTGCTTTCTAATCACCAATCATGTGATAAGTTATTATGTTATTCCACATTTCGTTTCATTCGATACTCAGTTTTCTAAATTTTTTTTTTAGGATGGTTGACAACGAGATAATGTCTATTCTGAGAAGTCGTGCTGAGATGTGTCTCATGTACAACGATCCTGACAGAGATATGTGCTTAGATATCAAAGAAGCTTACGAAGTTGCAGCTGCCAATTATTTCTCCAAACGTAGGCTCAAAATTATACCACCTTAATTACGAGCATCACAAAAATATGATTTTTTCAAACAGTACCAAAAATTCTGATGCAAACCAGCATGAAAAATCTTCAAATTAAATTAGCAGTAAAATGCTGTTTAAAATATAAAAATTTTGAAGTAATGAAAAGAATATTTTGACATTTCAATAGTACAAGTTTGAAACCAAAGAACGATTAAAATGTCGATTTTAAATTGGATTAATCAACATTATGATCCAAATCCAAGTTGCAGTTTTTGGTAATAAATTTGGTGAATCCAACATCAAAAATTGCATAAAGGAAAATGGTTGAATGTGAATTGTTTTTTGTTTCTAAACAGATGGTGATCAGGGACCGAAACCAAACTCACGAGCAGTTTTCATGAAGCAAAAGCATAGAATGGTTTGGGAGCGAAGACACGGTCCGGTCGGTTCCGGCATGAAAACCGAAGATTGAAATTGTACAAATATGTAGAAATATCGTTACATTAATTCTGTAGATAAATATAAACGAGGATCGCCAAAAAGAAAACGAAAAACAAAAACATAATTGAAAATCGCGTTGTTTGTGTTGATGCAGATTAATCATGAATGGGTTGGCTTCAATAAATATAAAAAATTCAAAAAAAAAAAACGTTTCGTTACTGTTACTCGCGTGTGCGAAAATACAAACAATTTTTTGTTTTGTTTTTTTAATTTCACGATTTATTCGTTTTTTCGTGAACAATTCGTTGCACATTGTACGCCTCAATGAGAAATATCACGTCATCGCACAAGGTAAGGGTGATATTTTCAGTGGACTATATACAAAAAAAAAAGTCGAGAATTCTATTCTAATTTATACGTATACAAAATTATTTTTATTAAATATTTGTTTTTGGAGGATACCACCGATTTTGTTTAATACTTTACAACTACAATATCTTACTGCTCGTTATGACAATAAAACTTTGACGCTCGAATAATTGCATGTTCGAAGGGAGGATTGCTCTGTCCCGTATTATAATAATACACCAGCTCGTTCGGTGCACGAGAGAACCGTTGGGGAGCGTGTAATTTCGACCAATCTTTTAATTCGCAAAATCTTGTTGGGTATGCAGAAATCGCAAGAATTTCTACAAAAAATGAATGGGATAAAACTTTGTTCCAATGGAATGTGAGATTAATCGTTTTTAGCATTTTGTTCGCGTCGTGTGAAAGTTTCAATTAATAATATTATACACTGGGTACGGAAATAAATATACAAGTTGTGATATATATGATAAATTAGCATATTGTTATTAAAATAAATAAATGAAACTTAATCGTTGATTGCAATAATAAGGAGAAAAGTCTTGACAACTTTAAACAACGACAAGCTCCCGCGCGTACCTATTTCTCGAATTCCAATATAATTCTTTTTTTCTTCAAATATACATTGTGTAATTATATAATGAGCAACCTATAGAATATAAACTGGAAATTTTGAGTGGACAAATGCATTACTTCGACGATCCGTACGACTCACTTATAATTTATAAATCATTTCTGCATCACAGCGACTCTTTTTTTCATTGTTACAACACTCATCCCTCACGATCAACTTAAATGTACTTATAGCTAGTAAAATACCATTCGCAAGTATTAAAATAAAAATTTGAGATCATATATAAATATATGTATAGACATGGTATCGGACAGAGCATAGATCCTTATTTCTACGTTCTTTTCATTTATTTATATCGCCTTCAATTTAACTCTTTTATCATAATGAAAAAAAGATCCCATGAGACATGATTTACATTTACTTACACGTTCGTTTGTCGTTTTGTTTTCGATAAAATGCAGCAAAGAATTGAAACCATTGAAAAAAAAAAATTGAAGAGACACACACGATTCGCGCTGTTCGGGAGTCTCGGTAAAAAAAATTAAACGATTTCGAATATTTTGTTGCTTTTGAGATTCGCGAAAGTGTCAACGTACCATGTAATTCACCATTACCCATGCTGTAAATATTTCAAATGGTTTTTATTTATGCAGAATTTTAAAATAATCTCATTCTTCGATAACTCTCGTGTTATTTTTATTTGCAGTGATGTTTACCATCAAGAGAAGGAGAGACAGTTCTCGATATGCCACGTCCATTTCAAGGCAAGACTAGCAAATTCTCTCTACGAAATATTCATATAAAACAATTGGTGTATTGTAAAAAAAGAAGAGAAGAAAAAACGAGGTATATGCTGACAAACGAAGGAATACAGTCAATGAACATTCTATCAGGAGTATATTTTCAGACGTACGGCAATAAAGTAGAATTAAAAAATAGGCAAAAAAGAAAAAATTAACAAAAAAATGCACAAACCGTTGACGAAATTGTTGATGCACATTTTTAACGTTGCGAGAAAGATAAACAAATGCGCGTACGTATAATACTTACATTAAGTATACATGAGAACTGTATGTAAAAGAAAAACGAAAAAAAATCCCGACTACGAATAGCGCGAACATACTTTTCGGGCCATCAGTGTTTTTCTTTCCTATTTATTTTTTTAGTTTTCTGTCAACTTGAGGTTAAATTCAAGTTTCAAAGTAAATCATGAGATTTACAAATGGCCCGAAATTCGGTAAGATATACCTACGAATGCTAAAAAGTGATTGGACTCTTTGTACCTATCGTTCTCTCTTATTATCACAGTCTTGGAAAATGTAACGTTGTCTCTCCAATGGATTTCTGTTTGGTTCCCAAATATTAGATCTCTCCTCGATGTTTTTTAAAACCGAGTATGATTATGGTACAATTTGTGTCTCGACAATCATATACAACATGTGTAATGTATCGTATTAACGCGCTTTTCAAAATAACTTACGAGCAATCGTGGAGGGATGAAAATCTTAAAATGGACAAGTTCTTCAGCATACGTATGCGGGCATAGAACTTGCAATGCTTTTGTTTGTTTGTTGATATGATTGAAAGGGGAATTATCTACTGCACGATGTACATTGCAGTAGATAATCGACCCAGTAGCCTACCGAGACTGTTTTTTTTCTGTGGTCTTCTTCGGTACTCGTTCGGATATGATGAATCCAGGGTAAAAAGTGCTTGATAATCGAGATACCATCTGCGACGTTTAGCCTCGCTCTCCGGTAAGACAGGCTTGGGACATTCATTGGTCGAGCGGTTGATTAAACTGGGCAGCCAGGCGTCGTTTACCTCCGAATACTGTCAACATATAACGTGAAAAAAAGACGTTAATGGGAAATTCTTAAATGAAGTGGAAAAAAGAAATTATAATTGAAAATTGTAATCCAATTCTCCGAGTGTCGGTGCAAAAATGGAGAATGAATTTTTATTCGTACATCGTTTGCTGGGTGTCGAGCTGACTTGATCGAGGGTTTCGTTGCCGGAAGTGCTTCCGGCCTCGGAGTCCGTACGACTGGTGTCTTCCAAGGAATTGGCGAATTTCATCATTTCTATTTCTTTAGCTCCGCTGGGCGATTCGTTATCGCTTGAAAGTGTGCATCGTCTTGGGGCCAGATTCATGGATGGGAGCGGCAGTTCGGAAGGATGGGGAGCAATTACGATATTACGTTTTGCTGAGAAATAGGGTGAAGTTCGTGGATTGAGAGGATTCGCTGCGGCTGGTAACAAGTTCTTGGCTGGTGAAAGCAAGTTGGATGAGCCGTCGGGGGGAGACATTGGATTCCAAGGTGGTAAAGTGAGAGGCGGAACGTCAACATTCGTCTGTGAATCCGGCGGATAATTGTACTTTGGAGGAGTAGCCCACACCGAAGATTTCCAGGTTTTGTCGCCATTGGGAGTGTCTTCGGGTGGCGAATCGGGCTTCGGTGGTGGAAATGATTTAGGAACAACTGGCACTCGTTTCAAACTCTTGAGGAAAGTGTCACGTCCGGTTTCGGTTGGCCAATCATGAGCTTCTGCGTCAGGGATGGTTGGCCCGGTGGACCAATGATCGTTGTTCTTTGTTTGCCACGTTATTTTGTCCGTTTTCTGACTCCAAGCATTTTCCCCTCCTTTCCATTGTACACGCTCTTTCTGCGTGCTCGATGCATTGGGTGCACTGAGACGAGACGATTTGTCACTCTCGAGGGAATCGTTGCTCGAGTCTCTGCCTCGATACGGCGAAGCCAAAGTCGAAGGCAACGGTATACCGACGGCGGCGAGTTTCTTGTTTAGAAACATTAGCTGTTTTTTCTTCGGACGAGCATCTTGAAGAATAATTGTACAGGGTAGAGCTTGCAGGAGAGCTTGCAGGGTGGAGAATCCATACTCAGCAACTTTGCAAGCAACACCTATAATTTTCAAGTAAGACGATTCGAATTGCGATATATTCATTTTTCCATCGTAATTCATCATCACGCGATAAACGTTGCAAGCGAAACGTTGCAAAGGCGTTAACTCGATAAACAGCTCTTCGCCGGAACCAACGAATTTAACAACTTGCGAGAGATCGTGTTGTATTTCATTGATATCGCAAGGACTGCCGTAATAACGATTGTACACGGTTTTAAATTCTTTCACAGGCAAACGATGGTTCGGGTCGTCCATCAGAATTCTCCGACATTGAAGACCGAGCTGTTGCAAATGAGACTTATCGACCAGTGTGACGACCGGTCCGTTTTGTGACGGTACAAGTTTCACGTTGCTACTCAGTTTTTCTAACAGGTTTGGAATCGAATTGCACTGAAAGAATTCCGGACGTAAAACGTAACCGAATTGTCGTAAAAATGCATCGGCCACGTTGGAAACGCTCAATCCACCCCGCGAACGAGCCACCAGCTTTCCAATCTGTTCGCCGAGAACCTGGAGACCTTCTTTCTCCGTGAGAGTGATCTTTCTTTCACCACCAGGCGCGTCTTCGATCTTCACGATGTGAGGTATCGACTCGAACAATTCTATTAGCTTCGTGAACCCATAGTCCGAAACTCGACATTGATGGCCGAAATGATGATGATACGATGGAACGAATTTGTTGAAGAGCATACTACACTGGGGCGCGTGACCCAATAACTCTATAACTTCGACCGCGAACTGCTTCGTTCTTTCGATCTCATCGGCCGTTTGCTCGCGTTTTGGAATCGCTATCAATTTGTCGTTACCGTTGAATGTCGTTACGACGACCGTGTTCTCCGATACTTCGTTCAGAATGTCGCCGATCTCGCAAACTCCGTAGTCAACAATGTCCCAGGGTTTTCCTGCAAGATTTTCGTATGAAAATAAAAATAATAAACAACGCAAGGATTTTGAATGTCGAAGAAAACTGTCAAATCGATTTTACCTACGACCCTGGCGTAAACATTCGGAAATTCCGAGAGGGTTATCTGCTTGCTAGCCTGAGCTTTGAGCACGCGAAGCAGATCGGAAGTAAAACGTCGTATTTGTGCGCGATGCGAAAGCGTCACGGTGCGCTTGTTTCCTTCGCCCATCACTTGTACTGTATGGGTCAGTGCTTCGAGGAGATCGATCAACTTCGTGAAACCGTAATCCGCTACTCGGCATTGTCTCCCAAAGTGATGATGATAGGCAGGAATGAATCGATTGAACGACAACTGACAGTGAGGCGCAGTCTTTAGTAAATCCACTAATTCCCTGCTGAAGAGAGCTAATTGATTCGCTAAGGCCGGGCTCACGCATTTGTTTTCTGTAATTGAAAGAAATAAATTTAGTTTTTTTTTCATTCAAATTCAACTTTAGCTTGATAATTATCTTAAGAATTCTAGATTTTACTGTAACGTTGTAATTCCGAAAATAAAATTATTTTTTAGAAAAAAAAACATCGCATTTTTACCTTCGTGACTATCGTCATGGACTTTGGTTCCGATCCAAACGATGTATTTGACGCTACCTATGCCCTGCTTCAAGTCCACCGATGGTAGACACGCGATAAGATGTTCCAGAGGCACTCCATTCTCGTCGATTTCCAATTGTTGCTTGAATTCTGCCTCGTAGCACGTTGGGAGACTAGAAAAAAGACCGAAATGTGATTTTAAAAAAGGAGAAATAATAAGAAATTCAGTTATTTGTTTATTTTATTTCGTTATCATTTTTCTTGACTGAAAATATGAAGTACCTTGGCAACGGCAAACCACCATTGTGCGTGGTCAATAATTGATGTATACGTGTGCTAAGAACTTTGAGCGGAATTCTGACATTCGGTAACTCGGCCATTTCTTGCTCGGCCCAACCTTTGTCGGGCCAAGGTTTCGGAGTGTGAATTGTACAATAGGGTAAATCGAGATGGCCCTCCTGAAATTGAATTGCTTATTTAATAAACGAAATATCAAATATGCAAAAATACATTTTTTGGCAGAAGGATATCAGATTAAATAATTATCGCTCCGACGAATGATCAACGTTATTCTAACAGCAAGAGGAACAGAAGCTCGACCCTTGCTGCGAACACTCAGACTCGGCTTTATGTTATTCATCATTATGAAAACTCAAATTTTTCCCTTTTCGAGGAAATTAAGCAGAAGGTTATTTTTTTTTACAAGATTGAGTTAAAAAAAAGTAAAATTACTTGTGACATGTTGCTGAGACAAGGAGACGGAGTATTTCTGTGATCAGGATTCAAAGAAACCATACGACCGCCAGGGTCTTCGGTGATGATGCAAACGTCTTTCATTTTGTACAAGTCCGAGACGCTAACAGAAATGAGGAAACGACTTTCGTACATCTCGCGGAATTTAAAAAGTGGCAATTTGTGCCCTGGCACTTCTTGAAGCAGAATTACTATCTGCGATCGTATCAGCTGCGGATTTGAGCCTCCGGAGTGCGCGTACGCAATGAGTATTCGTTTGTAACCGACTTTACGACGGTGCAGTTGGGAAATCGCGTACTGAGCATCCGGCAGGGAAGGTACTTTTACGTTTGCTGCGAAATTTCCATCCGATTGCATAAATACTGATACGTGCAGTACCTGAAATGATAGAAATTATTGAAAATCTGTACAAAGTTTGTTTTCCTGGGTAGATCATCCAGATTGAGTGATCCTCACCATCACGTGCTCCATGAAAATCGACGAGAGTACACGCTTCATTTCCTTGGGTTCCATGTTTTGATCGAGATTAGTTACTTGGAGTTCAATCGGTGTGTATGTGCTGTTGTCCCTTCCCGAGCAGGTACGATTATTTATAGGATTGAAGAAATGCTGTAAAAATATAATACAATAATTTTACTCCAAATATCCGTTGAATAAAATGTGAACATTTAAATTATTTACAAAGTTTATTCCGAAAAATTAATGAAAATGAATTTTCCTTATTATTTATTGATAAATACCTCGACTTCCTCGTTATCCGGTTCGCTCTGTTGATAGGGTGAATTACGATTTACTGGTTGACTGAGCGATTGCATGGGGCAACCTTCGTAAGGAGATGGTGTCCGAGCACTGCGTAGTTGCATGGGGTGCCCGTTCCATTGATGATCTCTCATTTGTCCTGCGTACATAGGGGACGGACTGCGTCTCTTGAAATTATTTGGCTGCCCATAGCCTGTAGAATAAATGATAACGATAAGCTTATTTTTTGAACATTTTCGAGGATTTTTCGATGAGCTTTGATTACCGTTGCCATTATATCCTCCGGCAGCGAGTGGTAATGGACAGTACGGCGGTCTTTGCATGTTCCATTCTTGATGATGATGATTCATAAGGGCATGAGCCCCTCGCATACGCCTCATGCCGTCGGGTGTACGACACCCGCCGCCATTTATTGGGCCATTGTCCCGAACCTGCGGGATTGGAACGCGTTTTCCAAACGGTTTTCCTCTCTCGACCTTGTACTGTTGTGGCTCCTCCCACCGACCATATTGTTGCGAACCACCAGCCGGCCACACTACCGGCGAATTTACTCGCGGCATTTCACCGTAAGTTCTGTTGTTATACATAACGTCGCCGTTGCTGCTGAAGGATCTTCCCACGAACATTGGCGGCGGTGGTATCATTCTAGCAACATCGTTTTTTACACTTCATTAGTAAAAAAAAAAATTCCGACGTGGCTGAACATTTGGGCTTGGAAAATATTCTTTAGTCAGATAAGATCAAAACAACCTCATTGTCCGAATTCTGCAAGGATTTTTTTCAATCAACTCGCGACTCAAAGACTCTTTCTCGGATTTGCGTCATTCTAAAGAATTTTTTTTTCTTCATTTCACTTTTTTACAATTTTATGATCTCATGGTTACGAAGATTTCGTAGCCATTTTTTTTTTGTTTATTTTGCTTGACCTATTCCTATAGTTTAAATTTCAAAACAGCTCTAATATTTTCCACGTTTCAATTTGAAGGTCAAACGTCAAGAAATATAATAATTGAAGGAAACAAAATCACGTATTAACATTTTGGCCGAGAAAAAAATTGAATTTGGTATGTTTTTGGTTGATGAAAAAAGAAATTGGTGAAATCTTACCCGGGCGGAGCGTTCATCGGTCCACAATGGACTCCATTCCAACCGGCAAAATTTCCAATAACGGGGGATGACGAATTGTAGTGGGGTGTTCCAGGTAGGCTTCTAGCGCCGGTAATGGTGGCATTTGCACTATACATTTGTATCGGTGAACTTACAGTCTCTCCAGAATCATTCACCAGCTCAACCGGCAAAGTGCTTTCTGCACATTAAAACGATTAAATGAATTAAAAGGTGGATGGAAAAATTGGCTATACAGTAAGTTTACCGTTTACTGAGCGATTCTTCAACGGTGGCCGAATTTCAAATGAAAATTATACACGGTCACAAGTACACGCACATACACACCTTGAGTTTTTCCCGCACGAGTCTCCTTTTCCTTGAGAAATTTCACGACAATATTGTAGTCGAAGACGTCCTCGCCATCCATACGCTTCTGGGCTCTGCAAAAAAAAAAAGTGTTTTTATAAACACGTTCAGCTGTTGACAGGGACTTTAAGAGCGCCAGCTCGTGTGTGACCTCCAAAGTGTCCCAACGAACATTACCGCGATTACGAAAACAACGCGATTTTTCACAATTAATTCCGAACTGATTTTCATGTCAAAATATATATTTTTTTCTCACTATCTTTATATCGGAGTTTTTTTCAATACTCACCGATAAATATAACGGTTGCTCGGACCATGAGAACAGATCGACGCGATATCTCTTAATTATTCTCCAGAAAAATGATAGAACTATGACACTTTTATAAATAAATAAATAAATAAATAAATACACAAATAAAATGTCGGCTTTGT
>JABSMR010003317.1:0-12061 GCA_018902295.1 Dusona sp. PSUC_FEM 10030013 | reverse complement strand
CGATAGCGCCAAGTCTATATTTTACTAATTTCGCCACTTTTTTGTTTCAGATGATCCAAAGTCAAGATATCGTGTCAGCCAGATTTTAACAGGGCTAACTTCATGCTGCCGTTCCAGCGAGATTTACAGTAAAACAAAGAAAAAATTGTTGTATTACTTTCATATGTCTACTTTCATGTATTAAAAGTAGATGTAACTGAATCGCGTTTACTATGAGAAAAAAAATTATTAACGAAATCATTGAAAATGGTAGACTGCCCCCTGAAGCACTAATACGTAAAAAGTTTTAAAAATGAGCATCATTATTATGTTATTATGTGGGTTATTGAGAGTAGTCGAACTGTCATATCAAAAGATCAGCGGGTATCAATCATAAATACGTTGAAAAACGACGCCATGTATTAAAAACTCGTTCTTTGGTCATAATGTGATCAGCATAAATCCTTGCTTTCATTTTAAACAATAATCTCGATATCTCTCTTCTTTTTTTATTTCTTGCTTTTCTCCCCGATTTTTTTCTCCGTACCATCCTGCTTTTCTTCCTCTAAAATTATTTTGGTCATTCGAATTTTTTTTTCTCATTCAAAAGTATTTACTTTCAGTGGAGTGAAAAGAATCATCTCAAACAAACGTGTTCTTAGTGTACGCTAACAAAAAGTTGGTTCTCATTTAAAAGCTTCATGTTTTTCATTACACAGACAAGTTATTCGACCTCAAAGGAATAAACCTGTGTTTGTAGTCGTTCAACAAATCTTCGTCCTTGTTTTCAAAAAAGAAAAGAAATTGCTATTTTCATAGCGCCAAGAATAATAAACGTACGATTAAATATCGTTGGATATTTTTTATGTATGTTGTTTCAAAGAAATGCAAGGAATGGATAACAAAACATAAATTACCGACATAGCAAAGGCCGAAAATGGAACTCTCGAGTGCAACGACAATGGATGGAGAAAAAATAACTTTGAGAAAGAGACAACTACACCAAAAAAGCTTATCTAATAAACGTTGTTCTTATATTGAAACAAAATAGAAATGACTATTTTATTAGCCAAAAACAATGAACGAACCATTAAATTTCGCTAGAAATTAAGTGGTGAAACCAAAATTTAATGGTTCGCAGATAACGGTGGACGTAAACTACACAAAAATGCAGAGACCTTACAAAAACTGGATATGCATGGTTAAGAAAAATAAATAGTCGTCCTCGATTTCGCTCGAGATTTGTGTACAGAAACACTTCTAACAATGGCAAAATAAATTGTGATCTCGAAGTTTTCAAAATGAGATTTCAAGATGAACAGAGAAGTCGTTATATTCAACTTTCATCAGGTTTTCAAAAACTTATTCAAAATATTTGATTTCTCGAACGATCGTTGTGATAACGTCAGTTGAGACAAACATCGGTGTTTTTGCGTCAAAATACAGCAAAATAGTGAGCTGCTTAAAAAATATTTAAAACATTCCAACATTTTAGGGACTCAAAATGATGGGTGTTTTTTTTTTTCTATTAGTGGGAATCAATCCACATCTGGTCATGCTCTTCCCATCGTTTTCTTAAAATAGGTATTTACTTCGTGACGTTATCAACTTTTTTCGATTTTTTACGATTGTTTGACGTGGAATATCGATTCAAAAGAAATTTCACACACATTTTGCGTTTTTTTTTGTTCCGTTGCGTAATCACCGATAAATCAAAATGCTGTAGTACCTAAGTCATATTGCGGATCACAAGCAATCATCCTGTGAACGAGGCGTTGAATTTTGTTCAGTCGTTCTCAAGTTGTATAGAGAAACAGACCGAGGTGTGTTTGGAAAAATAATAAGAACTTTGTAAAACTGATCATACCTCGGTCACGGCTCGTATAGTCGAATGTTTAGTGGTCAGTGGACCTCTTGGAACTGGAAAACAATTATCTATAATATCACGTATAGATATATATATATATTGAGGTTTACAAATCGAACGCTTTCATGACAGACTTTCGTCATCGTGTCTTTTGAGCCGATATACCAAAGTAGAACATTTTTTAAGTCCTTTCAAAGACAATATCCGTACTTTATTTCCGGTCAGCAAAAATTTCTGCAACACACTGCTACAACAAAACAAATCTTTCAATGTGCTTTCTGTAAATTCATAGATCCATGAATGGTAGTTGATGGTTTTGATGAGAATCATTCGCAAGTCGAATCAACGAGCTCAACTGATTTAGTCAGTGCTGTTTGTCTGAGTAATTATAATTAACAATGTAGATTCACTTCACGTTAACATTTGCCTTTGTACTGTTTCGTGCAATATTAATAAAAATCATTGCTTTTTTAATCAAATTAGGCAATTGCGATTTAAGTTTTTCCAGCCGAATACTTCGTTCAGATTTTTTCGCGCTGCTTAGCAGCGACTTTGTAATAGTTACGGGACAATTTGGAACAAGGAATTCACTCGAATGTTATCAACCGAGAGAAATACTCCCTTGATATCAATTTATCCTCCGACGATACGTTAAGCCAACTAATAGTTGAGAATCCAACCGCATGATGGAGTAGCCCAATCATTCTACGATTCATCCGGTCCACTCGTATCATCTGAACGATCTGAACGATCGGTAGAAAGTTCAAGCTGTTTTACCGGTTGAAATTTTATTCAGTTTAAAAAAAAAGTAGGTAATGTAAATAAATACAACTTTGAGTCGACTGATTGCGATGAATTAATCATGTTTTATTTACGCTTTTAGTTCGAATAGATTCAGTTGTTGTTTTTCAATTCAACTTTTTCTAGTCGTAATTACCAGACGGTTATTTTTGTTTTTCCTATTTATAGGGAAATCACCTGTAAATAATCGTTTCAATGATAGTATTCATTATTTATAAAAAGTCGAATGTTGTAATTTGTATTTTTCGGTTGTTTTTTGTTTAAGAATGAAAGTGATCCAACAGATGATCGCTTCGGGGATACGCGTGGCACCCCCGAGGATCAACGGGAACGACCGAACTCGAACAACGAGGAAGATCTATGCGGCAGTTGAGCGCGGAACCTCGTGCGGCTCGTGTCGAGTGTTTCAGAGTTGATTCAAGGAAATTTAAAAAAATATTATTCGGTGAGTACTTGACCAATATTTCTTGCGTTTTTTTTTAAATTATGCTTGTAACGTTGATCTGTACCGAATTACTGGTATTTTATGTATTCATCTATTACATTATAACAGATCGATATAAAAGTATGAATCGGTCGACTTCTTTTTTGCTGTCCTTCGAGCCTCGACGCATTAGTATTCTTTCGATCGTGGACTTTTAAGCAACCTGACACGCGTAACTCACCTGAGAAGGAAATGTCGTGCACAGGTGATAATATCAAAATTGACCAATTGCAATGAATTCGGAATACAACAGTTTTTGAGCCCGAGAGAATTGGAAAAAAGAATGTTACAAGATCATCCCCAGTTTCGATTCTTTCTTCGTTAAAAATAAACCGCTATTATCCTATTTATTTTAAATAATCGATCAAACAACTTGGTATTCACTCCAGTATCCTTGTCATTTTGTTTGCTCTCGTATATACACAATCGTTGTGTATAAATCGCAAATAGTTTAATTCAGCAATTCACGATTGCTAAGACATTGAGTTTTGATGGAAAAATATTTCTCATATTTTCAAGTTTCCGTAAGTTTTTCTAAACCAAAAAGTGCTCGAATAAATGAATTGAGTAATGAAAGTGGATTCATTGCATATAGATAAACGATTCAATGAAAAATGTGCTGATTATATCTGCGAAATGAAATTAAATACTGCAAAAAGATAAACATCGATTGATTAATATTTCGTATGATTTTGAACTCAGTATGGAACTGACATAATCAATAAGGTTATCCATAATCAATTATACTGACAATTAAAGGTACACATGAAATTTTTGAAATTCTTTCTTCTTCGCATTCGATAGAGTATTTCTGTCAATGATTCATTGACTTAATTAGTTTCATTGAAACGTCGAGAATCAACCGGAAAAATAAGAAAAAATCGATTGTACGAGTTGCTGAATTAATTTTCCGCAATTTATATCAGTCGTGTTGCGTGTATTTATTTTTGTCAATCTTCAAGGAGGCCATTGAGCTATGATATAATAGAATGCAAATGAGGCGTATCGGGAATTAGCATCGATAAGACTTCGCCACTACAATATGTATAGTATGCAAATTCAACGGAAATTCACACAGTTTCACAAATAAACGGAAGAAATATTCTCTGCTGTAAAATCTCTGTTTGCCTGAGCCCTGGGCATTGTTTTCTTTCCCATTCAATGTCAACTACGGTGACAAAGTTGGCAAAGTTGCTAGTGTACTGTGGCAACAGGTAGCTTTTTACGGACATCTTGTATCGAGCACCTACACGGTACCGACACGCTGCTCCGTACCGCTGTAACCACTAAAAAAACGTTGACTCGTGATAAGCCGCCCTGATTAATTTTACGCATTTTTTCATACCTCTCAATTCCGAGCCACACCAGAAATACGAAAAATATTGTTTTATAAACTAATTCGAATGCTAATTAAAAGCAACGAGTTCGAGCAAAGACCTGCGTAATCAAAATAGTCGAAATTTGACAAATGCTTATTTTTTCAATTGAACTCCTCATTTGCATAATTTTTTTAAAGGCTACTTTGTCAATCCTTGGATGTTGAATCAGAAGCATTTTTAACGCATGTATAGCAACGAATTTTTTGGTTGTTTTCTTATTCCGTGGCATAAAACCGATGTTTTCTAAACAGAAAGATTCAAATTTCCCATAATATTGATCCTAGGAATAGCACATTTTTAGTTACATTGTTGCATAAGAGCTTCGACGAGGTTTTTATTCATTGGAGCGTTGTTTAGATACGAACGTGGGTTCCCAGGTCGCAGTTTGTGGCAGGTTTTGTTTTTATTTTATCCAGCAATGATTCATCATAATCATAACGACTTTACAATACACATTTGTATTTACAATGTATATATATTAGCATGCATACATACATACAAATGTATTGAAAGGTCTCGTGATCATGCACGGTAGCAGGTGGACAATTTGAAAATGTGCTACACCATTCGAGCTGGAGCCACACACACACACATATACAGACACACAGAAAATTCTTTCAAGTAGCAACGTCAGCTGCAACCTGCAACGGTTCCTGAGCCAGTGCACTCGGGCGGTTCTCCTATCTCGCATTACAGCATGTCTAAAAAGTAAAAGTAACCGTTCACACCCTGGCAATCTCTTACCGCCATAATAATAATGACAACTTAAAAAAATGGTGTTGGATCAACAAAAAAACAATGAAATTTAATTTGCCCGATCATTAATCTTCCATTATGCAGCGTGGCATTTGAAATTTCATCAATTTTCCTGCTGGCAACTCGATCCTACTTGGATCTCCATTTAAGATATTTTACTCAAAGGATATTTATATACGTATGTTGTGTTTTCTCTCGTGAGAATTCGCCATGCATCGAATTCCAGTATTATAAATAAGCCGCAGTCTAAAGATATTTTTTAATGAAATGAAAAACGATTTGATTAATCAGATGTAGGATTGCATCGTGATAATTCTCACTCTCCTTTCTTTCCTCGTATTAATTTACGATTTCGTGAAAGATTCACTCGCTGATGCGTCAGTTCACTATCCCACACGGTTTATTATTCTCTTTCACGCTCTGTCTTTATGCCACCATGTGATCCAACCTTCTATCTCCTTATCGGCCCCCGTAAAGTGTACGAGAGTGGAACGAAGTGTTCCCTCTGAGAGTACAATTCTTGGCTCACCTCTCTCGCAAACACTCCTCGAGGAACGTTTACCCTGGGTATGAGTGAATAAAAACATTACTCTTTTTCTCTCTCGCGCGTTACATTTTTCATCTGACTTGGACTTTTCTCTACACGTTGCACACGTCTCCCAATCCCTGTACAGGAACCTTGCAATTAAGCGAACTATTATCTTCATTCGGCTCCCTAGTCTTTCAGTTCGCACGCTCCTTTCTTGTTATTTCTTTTTTAGCTTATTTTTTTTTTATTAAATTACAGAAATGTTTATCGCGTTGCACACTCAAATTCGCCCAGGCACAAAAGTGTACTTTCACTTACTTCAAGATCTATTTTGAACAATCTTGCTTTGTATTTCGAGATTATCATGGCTAATCTTAGATTTTTCGAATTCAATATCATGTATGAAATATCGTCTGGCTTTTGTGAGCGTAGCCAACTGTGTGAATTTGTTAAATTCATTCTTCGTCTAATAAATTTGATTATTTTTTTACTGCATCGTTAATTTAATGAGTGACTGAAATTAATCTTGAATGAGTGAGCTGGAAGGTTAGCATAATAAAAATTGAATGATCGCTTCCTCCCCAGATAATTACAATAATTAAAAAATAATAAAGTATTTCGTTTTCGATTTTATACTTGATGCAATTCTATTAACGAAAATAAAAAGATAAAAATTCTTGGGTATTCGTTTTTAAAACAATTTACTTAAATTCCCATGAATTAATTGACATTTTTCGTTTGATGTTTTCTGGTTTTTTTCAACGCGTTTCTCGATGATCGATGATGTCCACGAAAGGCTCGTTCATAACATACATTAGTGTAAAATTGGGTCCTGGATGTTGGGAACATCAGTCAGTCTTTACGACATTACGAGAGTTGCATAATGATTACGGTGTTATTCACACTCTCATTTATCATTATACAGCTCAACTCCCCTAATATATGTAGTCACAGCTCGTAGTTATAATGGCAAACACCGCCGGAAGTAACCGGTTGGACATATCCCGCGACGAATATGACGTTTGCTCACGTTGGGGAATATCGTGTAGCCAAAAATCGAGTTATATGAATTTTATTCAAGGGGTTCGTTCGAAGTACCCTCCAATTATGAGCTTAACATTCATACGAGGAATAAAAAGCCAACAAAAGCAAACATAAGAAAAAATAATAATAAATGAACCATCTATCAAAACCTTCCCTATCCTATATCCTTCTCCTATCGATTTTGTTCAATATTTATAGCTCTTTCTTTTATACACGTCTCGATTAACACCCATTAAAAACCGGCTTTTTAAATCATCCGTTTGAAGTCTTTTTACAACAGCTATTGAAACTTCGAAACACGATATTTCAAGGCTTTTTCAAACCGAGAAACGTTTCAATTTTTCAAAGAAAAAATCACCAGTTTTTCCAAAGAGAAAATCATATAGATGGATAAAATGTAGTGTTCATTTTTTTTCTGACGTTTTGCATTGGGATTACAATGTGAAATAATTTTATTCGTAATTGACTGGGAGGGAACTTCATAAAATGATTCGTGAAAGCACCCTTTCTGTTTTAATTTATAATTTGCACAGATGGCTAGTCGCAAAAGAGAAAATTGAGCTGTGCTGTATTATAATTTTAAAGCGCAACGAGAATATGCTGTGTCTACTCCGTGTGCTACAATACAATAAATCAGCCGTATATATGTATATGTATAAAACGGAGTAAGATGACGATTCGCTCTCACCCAAACTTTTGCACAATCGTAGAGCAGCACAGAGTAAAATATTTACTCTCGTTCTCATTAGTCTTGATTGTTCGTATAGCACATTGTGTATAACATTGTGTACAAGAAACGGTTGCAGACACTTTTATATGTGCACATTAGGCACTCTCGGGCTCCCCTCTTTCACCATAGAAAACTCTCTTCCTTTTCCCCCTTGCTGAGTGTGTTAATTATCCTATTTGCCCCGCTAACCCGAATTGGCTGTTCCGAGAGGGACGAAAAAAAACAACTAAATACGTTTCCCGTATTGTTTCATTTCGTGATGATCGAATAAACACATTTGGAATTACCATAGTCCATTAATGAAGAGAGAACAATGGGAAACAATGGGAAGTAATAATTCTGCATTGTATCAAAAAATAAACTCGTCTTTTGTGCATATCTTCGTATTTTTTTCATTATCATACAATTCATTATTTATTTATTGAGAAAGATTTTGGTTCCATTACGTCAAATATATATATTTTTAGGTCAAAATTTTTCGAGAAAAAAATATCGCTGCGCATATATTCTTTTAAAATAATGATTGGTCTTAAAATCAAGATATACCTGTCTTCCAAGAAATACTCTTTTCACTACATTTTTTTATTACTACGTGCTTTGTTCGGCTAGATAAAACTTTTGAACGTTTAACTACTTTTGTGTAAGAATAAAATTCTTCGGCTGGAATTTAAGGTCAGTTGGAAAAAGTTTTGTAAATTCAAAAATCATTCGCTCGCTGTAAGTTATTTTGTTGCTGAAAATTTTAGTTGTTAACCAAACAAATTATTATTATTTTCGTTTTAGACGCACACTTTATTGTACACATTTTTCTATCAGAGTTCGCTATCGTCGAGACAAAGTTTCTGTAAGCCATAGAAGTCATCGAAATCTCTCGCTTTTCACTATTTATACTTCCCACAGTACATTGTTCTTCGATCCATGCGGTGGGAAGAAATTTAACGAACGAGTGAGTGCGGAAATTGTTTCGCGGGAACATAAAATATTGATAGGCAACGATAACATGTAAAAATTTTGTTATTTTTATTACTATACTCGTAGTATTCGAAAATTCGCAGGTATCGACAAGGAAGTGAGGAATTTATTTATGAAATAGGAAAATAAAAATATCTACCGTTTTTCTTCATTCTCAATATGACATCGACGATAATCCCAACAAAGTGAAGATATTTATTTAGAAAATTCGAAAAAATGGACTTTTTGAACCAAATGGAAAACCAATGGGGGGAATACAAATAATTTCATTTGCAAGTTATATATTTACAGGTTTAGTAATAATTTGTAAAATTCATAACTTCAGGAATTTTACTAACGGTATAGATTTTCTTACGCTATGTGGCTCGCTCGATGCTTTTATTCTTGGGTTTTTTCTTATCTATGTTTTTTATTCTTTAATGAAAATAATGGCAGAAAAGTTCGTTCATTCGTTTACGTTACGTAATTCGAGATTTCGTCCCACGTGCTTGCACGAGCTGACAAACGCATATTGTACATTGCGGTACATATTTATAGCGTTGAACATACGAGAGATGAATAGTCGTCTCGATGAGAACGTAAATGATGACCGTGATATGGCACGAAGGTTGCACCAATTAATATTAAACGATTATGGTCCCGGTCGACATTGTGTGTTTGTCGATCTCCTGTAATAGCGGTGAAAAAAAATTGTAGATCGGACTAAATCTGTGTTCACCGGCGTGTAAATGAAATTGTGTTAAGGTCACAATATATCGAGTTGGTCCAAACATCAAGTAAAGAACAACGATCAGTTTTTATCAATGGACGTAAATTACGGTTGAACGAACGAAACATTTTCTACGATCTTGAATTTTGCATCGTTCGAAAGTAAATACACTTCTTACTTTCTTCTTTAAATTCAATGAAGTTCAATCTTGAATTTGAATTCTTCTATGAATGTTACACTCAATGATAATGCAGATTTGACTCTAAAAATGACTTTTTTTCGTTTCTCTTCCACAAGCTTACGAAAGAAGCCAGTGAACAAATATTTGCATTTAAAAAACGAGAAAAAAAAGAATTCTTTCTCCTTTCCAACGACCAATATCGTTCAAGTTCAATGTTACCATTGGATTATTGCAGTAACCAAAAGTTTGTCGGTATATCCGTGACAGCAGGTCTAATCTATTCAACATTTTTTTGCGAATAAATTCTCAGGTGTCATATCAACTGTGGGTAATTTTGAAAAAATCGTCACTCACCAAATTTAACGCTTAAAGCGGCGTGCGTCACGGCTTTTTGATTCTCAGCAATTAACTGTTATATATATGAGTAGATATTGTGCGCATTAACGTATAGAGTTATAACGCGAGGGACATCGTCACCTCATCTCAGGTGGCCTTGATGACCAATTTTTCTATCGTACAAGGAAACGACTTATTTTTGTTGTAAAGTCGATTTTTATTATTATTTCTCTCAAGATCATGCGGTTTTCTCATGAACCACAGATTGAAGTATCATTATCGCGCTATTAGATATCACGAAATAAGTAATAACAAAAAACCTTGATCTATTAACATTTAATTTATTTGCATTTTATTTCAATTCAAATATTGAATAGATTTTATTCGAGCGAACATTTTTTGTTTGGTTATGAGTCGTTAAAATGAGCTCTAATAATCTAGAACATAATTGAGTTTGTGTCAAATTGCTTTTAGAATGAGAACATTTTTGAAAATAATTTGCTTCAGTGATCAATTTTGTTTTAATTAAAATAATTGCTTCAAAATCGTGCGTTGGTTATTTTTATGGACGAACTAAGGGAGATGGTTACGAATAATGATTTAATTAAACAAATATTTCACGCAAGTGCAAAACGTTTTTACGTTCTTTCATCCGATGAGAGAATTTTCATCGTCCCTCGTTCTCTATACAGCTACGAAGAGAGAAAAGGAGATTCC
This sequence comes from Dusona sp. PSUC_FEM 10030013, assembly GCA_018902295.1. Lineage (NCBI taxonomy): Eukaryota > Metazoa > Arthropoda > Insecta > Hymenoptera > Ichneumonidae > Dusona > Dusona sp. PSUC_FEM 10030013. Next base: position 1,577 of record JABSMR010003317.1, on the reverse strand, counting down.
ATCGTCCTTTCTTCCCGCGAGACGACGGGGGTCGTTGTCCGCTCTTTATAGTTCGACGTGCCGCACAATTTTTTATTCTATAACTTAATTCTATTCGTTTATCAAGGGCGACTTTTAGCTCTTTGAGTGAGCAGAAACATTCTTCGAAAATGACAACAATCCACAATAAAAAAATATATGCCACGTCATCTCGTGGAAATTTACTATTTGATATGTTGCTCGGAAATTTTTCTGACGCATTTGACACCATGTTTATTTAATCCATTGGTTTGTTTGTTGTTTAAAAATGAATTTACGCCGACGATGTTTTATGAAAAAAATTGGATTCTTACCTGTACACATTTTTAATCAATTCATTGATTCATTCGTTTGTTATTAATCGAAAAACTTTGTCGAATAAACACTTCGAGTTTCCGGCATTCTGAGTCCTTCATTTTGCCCCTTCGATTACTCACGGTTCATGTTATTACATCATATGTTTGCATACGTGTGTGTACTCGATTAACGACGGTAGACCCCCTTGCTGGGGTCGACGACGTGACACGTAACCGGTCCGACCCTAAGATATCCCAATGCAATCGCGATCCGTAACGTACTAGCCACCTTCACGTACGTAAATAGATTTTGCCTCCACAATATGTCACATCACTATATTTAGCTGGACAATAATCAGTACAGTCATTGGCAATCCAGAATTATCGTAAATCTTTGGACTCAACGGTCCAATTAGTAAATTGAAGTAATTTGTGCACCAGGTATTTCAACAGCAATTTCAAAAGAATAGTTTTTCCGAGTTTCACTTATACAGCACACGTGAATCTTTCGAATTAACTACGAAATGGATAAATAGGATTAATTTGTACGTCGAGTATTTTCATGACAATTTCAATAAAAAATTGTGTAACATTCAATTCCATCATAGTGAAATATTTAAAAATCTGATGTTATAAAAATAATTGAAATTGCGACAAACGAGATTAACCACAAATTATAGAAAAATAAAAAAGAGACCAGACAGAGTCTTATCAATCTTTGGTGCAAATCGTTAATTCATATACACCATTAAAGTGCATTTTGAAATACATGATTACGCGTGATCTCTCAAAGATCGTTTCTCTATCTTCGTTGAGAGTCAATCTTGCCAACAACTGTATCATTTATCACAGCTGGCTGGCCAATATTGAAACGTGAACTACGGTAAAAGCGGCGGTCCTGCGGGTTCAGTGACCGTGATGGGGGACCACCTCTTACTTTCACAATGACTAACGAATCGAGACAGAACCAGCAGGAACAACTTATAGCCAACGGCATCGTTCGACGTAATCTCATGGACAAAAGATTAACGGAAATGACGTAAAAAAAAAGAATCGAGACAATTGAGAACGTCAAGTGATGACGTTTGTTCAGATAGACTCCTTTTAAATAAAACAAACCTCCGCTTTAGAACCTCGAGATTTGTTCATTGCGATGAGGGCAAAATAAAGAATTATCACAAACCAAATTAAACCGCATGAATTCTTATTGAAATAAAAGTGAAATTAGTTTTTATTAAAGTCCAAATTTGTTGAATTAAAACT
>JABSMR010003206.1:0-12063 GCA_018902295.1 Dusona sp. PSUC_FEM 10030013 | reverse complement strand
GTTGAAAAAAAAAAAAAGGGAAAAAACTACAAACTTATTTTTGTACGAAAAATAAATAACACGCTTCCTCTGTGCTTCAATAATATTATAATAAAAAATGCTAATAAAAAAAAACATCTGTACGAATAAAAAAAAACAAGATTAATCGCTTTGCGAGACAACGGAAAAGGCGTGAATTTCGTGTTGATTTCCTCGTGTGTAATAGAGTTACAGAGTACCCGAACAATTATTAAGTAAAAGGCGTTGAAATAGAGAGTGTGTGCTTGGGAACATAAAAAAAATAAACAAATGCCTGTAGAGCTCGCGCAGCTATTAACGGAATTCATATGGAATTAATTTCTAGTCGTGAGAATATATATATGAGTCTTGTTATTGTCTCGCGTCTATGATACGTGTACGAAAAAACTTGACGATGAATCAAAAAGCATAACTCGCGGTGAAACTGACCAAATTTGAAGGTAAATGCCTGTTGCAGAGGTCAGTTTCACGAGACTAAGAAATGAGGCGAAAATTCATGAATATGAGAACACGTCTCTGCGATGACGAGGTTGTTTTGTCTCTTTTATTTGATTTTTTTTTGTAGATTTAGCCGCAAGATTATCGTCGCTCGTTGAGCATGACTCTGTATGATTTTTCTCATCCTACCGGATGTTGATTAATCAAAGGCTCGGGAGAGACTGAAAAAGCCGGCGCGACAAAACGGAAAATATAACAATAGTCAAAAAAATATGAAAAAACGAAGAAACTAAAAATTGGCGAAATATTAAGGCGCCAGTTGAAAATTCGTTCGAGCGACAAATTAACCGATAACAATGGAAAAAAATATCTTTCGAAAAAGCTAAAAGGAAGTGAAACTCCTTCGCAATGTCGACATCGCTAATAAAGGGAAGAAAGAAAAATTATCGCCACCGCACCTCCGCGTCCAACTAGTGGACCTAATCGGCCAAAGACAAGAATCGGACACGTTATTCTTCATTGCGCATCGAACAACGGATGTGGGCGTATTACGGAATAGAATTACGAAAAAGAGAACAAGACGAAGAATAATAACGAGATTGCTCTTGTATAAAACACTGTTACAATTTCGTTGAGCTCTCAGTGCAACAAAGTGCAATATGAGATGCGCAGCGCAGATTTAAACCGATTTTTGAACGATTTCTAAACCCCTTAACTTCACTTATTATTCTTAATATGGATTAAAGCATTCTTTGCTTATTAAGAAAAAATGCATTTAAATCAATCGTTGAAAGAAAAAAGGACTTTAAAAATCGAGATCGTTTCGATCCTGATCGTTATCGTCCAGCTCGTAAGTGGACAGGATTTCAAAATCGACAGTCAGCTACGGATTCTGACAAACGGTAATTAAAAACTCTGCTCACCCTGTCAATTCACGATGTAACCGAGAATTATTTATTTTTTCGCCGCATCGAGTGTCGAGTGGAAATATGACGTCACCGGTGAACGAACTCTGCTTTTTTTTAAGCCGCGATGGAATTTGGGTCAAGTTTGAATATTTTTTTACGCTTGGCAGAACAAGAATATTTCGATTTTTTTCTTTATAAATTCTGTCAATAATCAACGTTATGAATTTACGATTTTTTTTTAAATAAAATTATTAGCGATATTTTAGCACGAATATTTCGATTTGCAGACTGTTACACTTGTTCGGCGATCCGATCGCGTTGCAATGCTTTCGATTTTGGGTAAGAAATCGTTCGATTTAGATTAAAATGATATCGTGTAGCAGCGCGGAAAAAATAAATAAAATGGATAAAAAATCGTTTAACTCGAAAGTGCAGGGTGGACTCGAGAGGAAATCGAACTTGTACGATCGGCCGATTGGACATGAACGAGAGGCTGGAAGATTTGCCGATCGATCGAGACTACGACGTTTATGAGAGACGGGCAAAAAATCCAAGCGGCTGCGATCACGATTGGCTGATAAAAATCGGTTACGGGAACGAGAAGATCGGTAACGTGACCGGTTCGTTTGCGCCTCAAAAAAATACTATGTTTGGTAGCAGTCGAAAGGAGCAGGGAACGCCTTTCGGCAATCCTTTTTTCACCTCGAATAAAAACGTCTCCAATACCGATCGGCAGCCATCATTTTTTCGGGGAGGATGGTACGGGTCAATCGCTGATGACGAGGATACGCGACTTTACGACATTCTAAACGACCGCAAACCTCTCCGGAACTATAATTCCTGGAGCAGCTACGAGTTCTCATACCCGTCAACCACAGTCTACAGCCCGAAAAACCATATCGATCTCTGTTCTATGAATTTTGGGGCTTTACCGATTTTCTGCAAATCGAGCAATTCTTTCCTAACATCATCTCAACCGATATTCTACCCGCTACCAGTGCCTAAAACCTCGGAAGACCATGAACCACGACATGGAAACAAATTATCGGGATCAACCGATTTTTCTAACGGATTTGGCTCAAAAATCGACCCCGTGCTCGAAAAATCAAAAGGTAAGCAATTATTGAAGTTCTTGCCTGAATTTTTGAGGTCAAGAATCATTTTAAATACACAAGTCTCGTATACGAGTACGAGTCGATGACCATACCGATTAATCGTTCGGAGAACAATAATTATGATGCGAAGCGGGCGTAATGTAGACTCCTACTTAAATATATATGTTTGTGTGTGAAAATACGGATGGACGAGCTTATCAGATACGGCGATCTCGGTGAATTGCGCTAATAGTCCGCTGGTGCGCAGGTAATGCGTGTATATATGTATAGATGCGTTTCAAAGCGGCATTGACACGATTTTTCGAGCAATCTGCATCGACTTCCGTTGCAAACGCCATCCAACTCACGCTTTTACAATAGAGCACTCACCTCTATACACAAAGCTATAGATATACATATCACCTTTAAATTCTCACATAACCGGCCGGAGAGATCATCGCTATTTGTCCGATCCGAGTCAGCTATTTTTTTTCTTTTTTTTTCACGCGTTTACAGTCACGCGGTATTTCGAATGACATCAGCATTTATCGGGTGTAAATGATAAAAGTTTAAAATGTGGAACATTTCCCATTTTAATACCCAAAGTCTTATAAATGTTCGAATACATATTTTCATTCGCGAGAATAACTTGGTGCCTACGCCACCTAGCGGAAGTCTGTGGAATTGAAGGACATTCGGGAAAATTGGAGGATTCAGTCAAATACGATTTTCGATTTGTTGGTTACACGGTCAATTAATTTCTTCAAAACTAAACACTCGTCAGTTTGCAACGCGTGGCTAAACACCGGAAATGAAGATGCCCCGTAGAGCTAGGAAATCGAGCCTCAAGAAAATCTCACGGACAAAGTTGAGCGTTAATGCGTGACGTAAAATGGCCTACCTGAAATAATTGGGACGGTTGGTAATCTCTTCAAGGTCATCAGTAAGGTTCCGTGGCCTATTAAATTGGGATGTGAAGGGAGAGTCGAGGATGAAAATGAAGTGGGAGGGGGGGGGCGAAGAAGCGTAGATACTACGAGGAACACAAAGAGAGTCCGGTAGAGCTTCAATCCCTTCTTCGCGGTTTTACAACTCTCCCACTTTATGTTTTGCCGGTCGAAATAGACGCGGGTCGAAGAAAACCTTGAGGACTTGTAGCTGATGCTACCGCGATGGCTTCACCGGCATATAAAAACGACTCGCAGCCGCAATTACTTCTCCATTTTTTGCCGGGAAAGCCGCCACCGAGCGCGTATATGTGCAACGCTATACGAAAGCGCGAACAATGATAGATGATTTTTGAACGCAATAGTTTTATCTAAAATGGGTGCCACCGGTGGTGTTAATACAATTTTCAATAATGGAATCCCATTGAACCGGTGTTTGTGCATTGTTTGGATATTTGTGGCTATTGCATGGCGGGAGAGCCAACAGAGTTCCGTGATTATTGTTCGAGATGAAAGCTGCGATCGTAAGTTAAAATCCCTAGATCGGTAACGATCTAAATGACAAAAAATGGTCAAACTTATGATTAAAGCGATAAATTTATTCTTTTTTTTTCAACTATTTCGATTTTTCAACTATAATTCACAGCTTGCTATCGGAAGCTGTTAACGGGAAGGCGAATGTTGGATAACCACGTAAGGCGAAACGTGCCTTGCGAAAGAATCGAGGAATGTCATAGAGTTTGCGAGTACGAGAGTACGTTTGTTTGCGAGGGTTTCAACTATGGGTAACCAAATTCTTTTCATCCTTTCAAAGTATTAACAAAATATTGGGAAACTCTCCGTGGAGAATAAAAAAAAAGATGATTGAAATAATAACATCATTTGTCAACGCGGATAGGCGAATGCAGGTCGCGCCAAATTACGGAAGATCGGTTGATGGAGAACCGAGACGCGGATACATGTGCCAATTAACGTCAGTCTCAAACGGCAGGATGGATCCACGTCGTGATTTCGTGGACGATCCACGCTACGACTATTATGCGAGAGATTGGACATGTCCGGCGGGGAAAGTTCAAAAGGATTTGTACGGACGGGACTGGTCGAGTAATTTGCCTGCAAGACGTCCTAACAATCAAAACAACTGGCAGCCAGTGTCGTTTTCTCCTTCTGACGGGTCTAGGAGACCTTTTGAGCCGCCATTGTTTATGGAAAACACGCCATCTTATTATCCACCAGAGAGATTCGTTCCGGCAAGGAATCGTCCGGGCGATTACGATTATTACCCAATTCCCGATCGCCAACGACCTTGGGGTACTTATTTGCCCCCGAGAACGACTCACAACGATATTGGTCAACATGGTTATTATTACGGATCCCAGGATGGAGAACGGCATTATTTTCCTAACAGGAGAGCAGACGAACAACGTGTTTGGCGAGATCGACCGTCTGGACCGAATGAAATTGTAAAGCCGAAGCCGGGCGTTACTTATGGCGAATCTTACGGATACGGAGCTGATTATTATCCGTATTCAAGATCCAAGGACTACCCTGTACGTGATCACTACGACTATTGGCCTAAAACACAGCAACCACCGCGAAAACCAACGGGACCTCTCCAGCAGGACCGCAATTACGGTTCCAATTACGGCCCAGCTTACGGCTATCATTCCATACCTGGATCGGTGGATGACTCTTACCAACCCAGCTGGAAACCTCCCCACAGGCCAACCTGGGTCGGCCTGAGTGGTCCAAAAGATTGCTCAATCAGGTCTTTAATGGGTTTTAAGATATCGAGAAAAATCCTCGTGGCGAGTCACCCAACAGCCAACTTGGAAGAATGCGAATTACTTTGTTCGGCTCGGACCGATTGTTTCAGTTTTGCCTACAGGTATTCCCTGGTAGCGACTGCACCAACGGACAATTGCCTGCTCAGCAATTTGCCCTTCGATAGACTTAATTTCTACACAGATCTGGAGCCTGATCGGGACTACGATATTTATGCGATTATTGGTGACCCGAAAAAATGTCAGGGAGAACCGAAAATACCTAATTCCGGGCAACTCGGACCGCACAGACGTTCTTCCGAAGGTAAAATCCGAATAATTTCCACGCACTGTCCTTATAATTTATCGTCAAAATAAAAAAAAAAACACAATTTACGATTGCAGAGTGTTTCTGGAGAGTCCGAAGTGGCTGTGGAATCCCACCGAGTCTGACGCGAAAGAAAATACGAGCGGATAACGGTCTGGGCGAGTGCCAAGTAGCCTGCATCACTGCGCGCCATTTTACATGCAGAAGTTTCGTCTTCAGGTTCGCTAAGTTTTTTTGAATTCATCCCTAATCGGCCTAAACCTTCGATTTTACCATTTTTATCATATTAGATACGATTCTGAGGGCGATCGCGAAGCAAATTGTTTTCTGAGCGATTGCGCAACAAGGGAAATAATAGCGGCCATTGAAACTGATATCAGTTTGATTAGCCTCGATCGTCAGATGGAACTTTACGAGCGGGGGAGTTACGGTCGTGGCTGCGAGGCTTCTCCCTTCACGCCAATTTATAATTCAGCTAATATCGGAGAAAAACCTCGACCGACTGAACAAGGTACAAGTTTCTCACACCTTTTCTCGGCTCAAGCCTGAAACCTTCAATTCATCGTCACCTTACAGGTTCAGGAGGTTGTTGGTCGGGTTATCAAGCTGGTTGCAAGCTCAGCCCATACGCAGTTGCCTCAGTGAGTCGGGTGGACTCGGAGGGTGAATGTCGACGACAGTGTTCGAGGATGCGATACAACCAACATTCTCCAACTTGCATGTCATTTAGTTTCAGGTAAGACGAAACACATTACATTTTTTATTCATCGACACGTTTTCTCGTAACGTGGAATTCAAGTTTCAAAAGTAATCGAGAATATGGACTCTGGACAGACGTCCGACTACAGTTGGGTTGTGAATTTCAGTAAAAATATTTTTTCTACGAATCAATTCGTAGAAAAAATCATTTTGTTTCAATAATTTTAGTTGGCATTTTTAGACGTAGTCCGGTTTTCAGTTTTTAGAATTTCTTAATTTAAATCGTGTATAATTGGATCAGGGTTGGCGACAAAAAACATGGTGACAATTGTTATCTGAGCGACGTTCCAAGACGCGATCTTAGACCTGGTTTGGACTTTTCTTACGACGATGACTACGTAATGTACGCGTGGAAAGAATTAGAACCCCAATGTTCAGCCCCCTATGGACCAGGATACGATTACGCACCACCCAATGATGTAAAATATAACTACGACTCAGGTGGCGACGATTATCGTCCTGTTATTCCACCAAGTGCTTCTTTGCCCCCCTTGGGCCATGGGGGATCAGGATTATACAGCTATAACACCCTGTTCCTGGGGGTACGACCCCTGGACACTGATAGACCGGATTCTGCGCCCCCTCCGGACCATCCAACCAGTACATATTTGCCTAACCATGAAACCAATGGCGATGGACATTTGCCTGGGCCCGATTATCGTAAGTTTGAATTATCATTTTATTTGTCATTGAAAAATATAATCTACTAATTAAATTAATCAATAAAACCCACAGCTGACGGAATTGGGAGCTTTAATCGCCACTACACAGTAAACGGTTATCCCTGCAAACGAGGCACCAAGTGCGAAATTAATAAAATCGCTGGTTTCTGGTCTTGCGAGCCGGAGGGTTCGGAACTTGGATCTTGGGATTATTGCTGCGAGCCTAATCATCATTGCGGATTTTCTCAAGGCTATAATTATCCATGGTGAGTTATTGGAACGGGAATTATGACTTTTCGAAATCCGGTCTTTGAAATTGTCCATCGTTTCAGATTTTTGCAAAAATTGAGGTCAAAGTGTGAAAAAACTTTTTTCCTCGTACTTTACGTTAAATTTTAGTAATTTCCGTCACACGTGCCGTTGGAAGAAAATCAGCATATTATCGAATTGCACTATTTATTTTTTATTAAAAAACAAAAAACAATTTGACTACGATACGCAGGTGTTATGTGGGAGCATCGGAGGATCAATGGCGGCCATGCAGCGACAAATATTATCCCTATTTACCGAGTCCACGACCAGCGATCAACAGATCGCCGAATTACGATTATTCTCATGCCGAAAATGGTCAAAACAATCGACCGTCTTATCGTTTCGAGAAAAACGGACGAAGCGACGAGAATTCTCGGTATTGTTATGAAGGGCGTCACTGGCCTATTGCTTTTCTCCACCCCATCCCACCGCCCAACACAACAGACTCGGTGGCTCTCGCCAACGATCGTCATAACTCGAACGAGCGGGATGTAAACAACGCGAGGGACAACGATCGCTCGACTACGTCAGGCAAAATCGATCGAGATAAATACGCTTCGTCAACGACCGAAAAAATGATTAATTCCTCGATCATTCGTATTCAACCATACAAAAATCATTTGAAAAGACGTGGCTTGGTTTCTCCGAGCTCAACTCGTACCACGAATCGCACAAAAACATGGAACAAAAAAATTCATCGCATTTCCATAACGCCAGCGAATGATCGCTTCAAAAATATTTCCTCCGATACAACGATCGCGAATCACGATAACGAATCGTACATTAAAAATAACGCAACATCGATATCAGAAACAGAAAGTAATGAATATTTCGATGTATTAATTAATCACACAAATACTCGAAATTTAACAAATGCCCGAGATAAATCAAGATTCGCACGAATCGAGCGTGTGACCAGATCAAATAATGTCGATCTTGAAATTCAGCCGAAATAATTCATTTTTTTCGGAAAAAAAATTCTTTCATTTTATTTTATTGAATTTAAATTCGATATTTTGTTTAAAAGATATTTTGCCAGTTTCTTTTTCAATCATCTACCTCTGTGCGAACCCAAAAAAAAAATCCAAAATCAATTATTTTTATTTTAATACGTTATTTTATAATTGTATATATTTTTTCTATTACGTATGCAAGAAGGATTACGAGAGCATTGACGATATATACAAGTACATATGTAGTCGAAATGTCGTTTTTCAGCGCTGAAAACAAAAAGTTGGCCAAAAAGTGCATAAAATAAAAAAAAACACGTTCGATAAATATTGTGACGAATCTCGTGTCGCCATTTCGCATAAAAAGTCAACGAAAAATATCACGATTTCAACGGATTATAATTTTCAACCCCTTTGACAATAAACAGTAATGGCTACCCCGAGAAAAACGGGACGAATCGGACGAACTGTTCGAAGCAGCGGCCTTATTGGTAGCCAAAATTTTCATCGATTGCAGATCGATAAAAAAATGCTTTTTTCGTTTCAGCAATTTTAAAAAGTTCGATAGTAAAAAAAAGTTTAATTAGTTAGAAATTAGTAGCAATAATATAATTATTTCGTTATAATTTTTTGACATAAATGTTTTGAAACGGAAATAGCATGAAATTCCTAAAATTTCGTATGTCCAAAAAAATCGGTTCGATCTGATTGAGTTTGGCTTATCACAATAATCGAGCAACGTTGCCGGGGAAAAAGGCATCGTTCCGAGAGCAGGAAAACATTTAATTGAAAATTGTGGAAAAAAAGCTTTGCGAACCTTGGGAAAACAGAAATGGAAAATTTCTCATCCGGATAGCAGTTGATTTTTCGTGGATAATTATCCAATTAACGCGACTAATTATAATTAGTTGCGTTAGAATGGTACGAAGGGATGAAAATTTGAAGGGTGGCAAGGATTCGAATTTGGGAAACGGAGACGCTTACTAACGCTCGCAACCGCTGCTCGACGTTAACTGCTGAGGTGGTGGGTTGCCGAGGCCGAGTGCCAAGTGCTAAGTGCGCAGAGCAACGTATCTTGCTATGCGTCCAAGTGCGGCGCGTGCGCAGTGGCACACAGCGTTCCGCCGCGAATCGCTCGCGCGATTATTCAAGCAGAGCAGAACTAACGCGCTTTTTCACAATTTGAAAAGTTCACGAAAAAGAGCAGGAAAATAGAAAATTCATGATAAATCGAATTGAATGATTAATTTTGCAAAACAATCCAACAATTCCCGATCACTTTGAAAAAATAGTCGTTCGGAAAGCTTTCGCAAAGAGCCGCGAGCTACCGCCACCTATCGGTCCGCGTAGCAACGATACCTCGCGGAAGTTTGTTGCACTAATCCCGACGCAAATCTCTAGAGAAAACCTAACCTCCAAAAAAAAAATCTCTCAATCTTCGCCCGGGATTTCCGCTGTATTCTTTAGTGTGTCTTCGTGTTTTTTTTCTTCCCTCGAGATTCGCATAACTGATCGCTCAAGTACAACAATCGATTGAACTATAACCGCATGTTTTTATTCCTTTCGGAAAGGTGTGAGCATGTTAGTTACCGAGGAAAATATGAAATAAGACGAGAACGGAGGGAATATTAAAAAGGGGGAACGAGGATTCGCGGCGCCAGACGCCTCGCGCTCTCTTCGCTTTTTTCGCTCCATCGTTTGTGTATACGTGTATATGTGCGCGCTGTGAACAATCCTCGTTTATTTTGTACCGGTTTTTCCACAAACTCGGTAAACACTCTCGGCAGTTTTGATGTTATCGAGGATCGGAACAAGGTAAGAAGAATGAGGTTATGACAATTCGGTTCCGTTGCTCCAAAAAAAAAAACAACAATATTCATTGCTTCAATTTTTGTAAATAAAAATTAAAAATTTGCTTGTTTTTTTTTTCATTTTCCATCTTTTTTTTTCTCTGCATGCACAATCATCGTTTTTTGTATCAGATCACAAAGATGTCCAAAGGAAGACTGATTACGCGCTCTGTAACGAGCACCAGGCCTGTCGAGATGACTCTCAATCTTGACTGCATCGAGGATTCCCTCAGCGAAGCACAACAAATGACAAGAATGAAAATTAAGGAAAATTATGACAAGGTAACGTTTTGCCGTCCTTTCAACTCCTTTCCAAGAGGAAAACGCTCGAAAAAGTCATTTTTTTTTTCTATTCCGATAAAAAAATCCTGCGAAACTTTTGCGTCCGGCTTTTACGTTTTACGAAATTGTGATTCAATTTTTTAGACGCCAAAATATTGGTTTTTCATACAAAATATTCGGCAATGTCTAAAACAGCTGAAAAATGGAGTTTTTTATTGGCCGACCGTGTAGCTAGCTCAATTTTTGTTCAAAACAAAAAAAATTATGAATTTCTCAATTTGTGTTCAATTTCCTTCGATAGGAACTTCAATGTTTTTATAAACATCGCGAATTCCACAAACTGCGAGAGTTTGAACCAAAAGTTGGGATTTTTGCTAAAAAATTTTGATTGCCGAACCTTCGGAGTAAGTTCTTGGGTCTGAAAGGCCCGGGCGGAAAGTGCAAAACTCACGATTTTCTTAACAAATGAATTTTCATTGACTATTTTGAGAAAATTATTGGATTCTGAAATTTTCCGGGTCTCACAGACCCAGTGAGTACATAGGAAATTATATAAAACTTGAAAAATGCGTATAATAATAATAAAAATTTTCATAGCATAATTGGTTTTGAATTTGATGTGTTTGAGAATTTTGATAGAAAATTGTTTTGTTTGAGCGGAGAATGAAAAATGGAGAAAATTAGGCTTTTTAGTTTTGCAATTTAAGTTCTCCCCTTCATTGTCACTGCTCGTCTTTTTCTTATTATCGATTTTGTGTTTGTTTGAAAAAAAATCAGGTTGTAGCGAAACTGGATGAAATGGTAAAGGAGCATGGCGCGCAGAAAGTTTGCCAAGCGGGACTAGTGAGCGGCTATCATTACACGCTGTAAGAGAAAAATTTGGCTTCAGAAACTCCAAAAACAATTAATTATTCACTTTTTGTCTCGGCTTGTGAAAAAAAATGATAATTTTATTTATTTTTGCAGCCCGGGCACGAAGAAAACACTAATGCCGATGGGCCATCAGCAAGGAATCCCCCTTAACGTCGTCAGCAACGTTAGTCCAATAAAATTCACTCGTTCGAGTTATTGCGATAATTGTTAAAACTAAAAAACGTTTTTTCGACAGAATCAACAGAAAAATCAAGCAATCAAGCTGAACGTTGTGAACAATGCACAGAACAGCGGAGGACAAAGCAATATTCAACTTCTTATGAATCCGAGAATTTTGTTGGGAACGGTCGCTCCGTCTGGGGCTCAAGGTAATTTATTAATCAAAGGGCTTAATCGGTAATCTTAACTTAATTGTTTGATGAATTAATCAGAATATTGAATTTATCAAAATTATTAAATCGGCTCATTTTTTTTTTTTATCAATTTGTCTACAGGCGTGACGACGACAACCACCGCGTCCTCGATTCCCACCGCACAAGTTTCCTCGGTGATTAATCAGTCGGACAATGTAAAAGTTGCAAAAAAAATATTTTTTTTTTTCGAAATTACTCCATTTTTTTTCACTAATTGCAAATAAACCTTTTTCACAGGCTTCGAGGAACAGGTCCGTGAAAAACACCGGTGGAAATACCACTCACGTGGTCGCGACGAACAAAGGTAAAAAGAAAAACGATTCGAAGTCCAGATAATTGATAAAAACGGAATTATCGACTAAAAAAAAATATGTTCAGCATATTTTTAGGTTTTTATTAAGTTTTTCATTTGTTAATCAAATTTCCGTCATTATTTACTGCAATTTTGCATTTTTATTCAGTTTTT
>JABSMR010003096.1:0-12067 GCA_018902295.1 Dusona sp. PSUC_FEM 10030013 | reverse complement strand
ATATAAATAAAAATCAATTGAATTAATATCATGGTGTAATCATTGAAATCCAATTACTCGATTTATATGCTTTATCAATTTAAATTATTATAACCTTTTGTTCCTCGGTACAGTAGCAAACGGTATTAAAATATATTACAGCTATTTGTGGCAGGAAACGTCTATGAATTCTGACAAAGACAACTATCTAAAACAGACGGTAATTGTAACCTTATTGGTTATCGGAATAAGATCGATAGCCTGATTCGGGTGAGTTCTTCAGGAGGGTGATTTGGAAGATATGAAGAGAGGGAAGGAAGGGGTGGTATACCAAATACGACACACCACAGTTTCCAATGGGCGATGGCAAGTACCGAGAGAGCATGGCAGTTAGCTTAGGAGTTATGTTGACGGTAAGGACCTCCTAGATCCGCCCTGGTCGTGTATTCTACTCCTTCTCATTCCCTCTTTCCTTCCTTCTTCCTTCCTTTCTACTAGCTTCGTGATCTTCCCACAAAATCTGGAGGGGTTTCTAACAGTCACCCTTTAGCACATTATGTCGCACGGAATCAAGGATCGTCTTATACTGCGAGAGAAGAAGCTGCTGCCTTTGGCATTTCGAGCCAAGAGGCGGTGGGAATTAAGCGACGCGAGAAAGGAAAGAGGGCAAAAGAGAGTGTCGTATTGTAAGGCATTCAATCATGAAATCGACAATTTAAGCTCTCTTCGGAATCAATTTTCGCCACATAAATCGAGAATCTCTCGAAGTAGAGAAATCTATATGTTTTTATATATGTATATAGAGCTCAGGCTACCAAAGCACGGTGACGTGAAGCTTTTTTCCCCCAAGTTCTTCTCTTGACATACGGTTTTTTATGTGCACGTGAAAGCGACCCCTTTATACATCATCGAGATGAAATGTCTTCTTTATGATATGCCTGTGGACCTACCTATGAGCATGTATGTATATTTATATATAGCATATACATATATGTGGAAAAGGACGCTGGTTTATAGGCACTACGAACTAGTACACTCTGCATATTCGCTGGGTCAGCGCGAATATGAATAAACGATGTAATATGTTAGAGGCATGGATTATGGCCAAGTACATGCGCCCAACATCTTTGCTTTATTGTTATTACTATGACGTCGATCGTAAAGAGGTGATCGATCTGGACGTGCTACCAAAGGGACGAGTAATCCACTTTCTCGTATACACAACATCATAAAATCTTCATCAAACTTCACCACTTGTACCATCTGGCTCAAACTTTATCTTTTACGTTTGAAAAATTGTAACGAAAAAACTTCCATTACATATGAGCTTCATAAAATACTCATAGACAATTGTAATAAAAATATTCGTGTACGGTGGTTATTATTTGTTGCTTTGAAACATTTTTCATGTAAAAATATTTGTTCAAACAGAATAATCTTTTCTTACATCACATTTGTAATAGTCTTACATTAGCTAAATTAATATAATTTTAAAGAGACTCGAATTTCAAGTATTTTGTAGTAAAAAGAGAAAAATTGGAAATAAAAAAAAGACCATACAACACAAAACAGGGAAAGGAATATTTCGAATACACGCGTTTACGGTAGTTTAACTTGGATTCAACAACCGTGAGATGACAATCTTACGGATGTGTCCAGATTTCACGGTGAAATGGAGACATTTTAAAATGGTTTTCGCAACCGACTGTCCAAGTAAAGTCTTCATACGATTTTTTTTTTACAGTAGTTTTTGAATGTCGCATCCTGCCCATATTCGAGCGAACGAGGAACAAACAAGCCTTAGTGTTTACTGTACAGGGAGCAACATGGGCCAGTAGGAACTTCATCGTACGAAACATTGTGATTGATAGCCTGGCTTCATTGTGACACGTGCATTACACGCTACCCGAGTATAATATCGTGAGGAAGGAGAGAGAGAGAACAAAATGTGAGGTAAAAGAGACCTATTCTCATCCGGCGTGCGGACTTCGTGTAATTCTGTCCAACACCCAAAGGACGATCGTCAATCATACCGTATATGTAGTGTACGTAGACTGTAAAATCAATGAAGAAAATTTGTTACCTCTGTCAACTGAGTTGAAGCGTATCCATTAAAAAAAAATCAATTCAGTTTTTCACTCGTCATTTTTTCCTTCCGCATTATGAAGTGTGCTAAATTAACTCTCATCATATAACGTACAAAAGAACGAAATGGAATTTTCATTCATGGGAAAAAAATATCCTCGTTTGATCGAGCTCGTTCGTATTAAAAATGAAAATGCTTCATATTGAATCCTTTTTTCTTCATCAAAAGAATTTTATTCATAGCGAAACGATTAATTTTATTCCGAAAAAATCCTTTTTTCTTATGTATAAAATTTATGAATGATTTCGCACTTTTGAAACGTTTTTTACAAATTCCTCAAAAATGTTTGGAAATTGATTGTTAGATTTGTACCTCACAAATATAATTTTCCTTCTCGTATCGGAATTACGAGTGAAGCACATAACTGGGAAATTTGACGTTGGATACAAATTGAAGTTAGCCAATTTCATCGGCCATCGGAGTAATGTATCCGATAGACAAAATCTACATTATATATCTGTCCATGTATTTCCTATGCCCAATTACTATAGGAGTGCAGCCTTTTGAACAATCGCGACGGTTGGCGAATAACACAAACACACACATACACGAGTACACAGCTCTCACACGTGATGTGTCTCTCGTTTGACGTTGATTACATTGGACGTACACCGGAGGCGAATGCTGCGGTGTGGTTCATCTATTTCCGGGCCAGAGAGCGAGAAAGAAAACCAGTAGGTGTCCTCGGCTCTACGAGTATGTACGGTGTGTCTCGGTTATCGTGTTTGGGAATTTACGAGATAACGTACGCGGGCTCGCTGCTTCCATTGTTATAACGGATATGCCATCAGCATACTCGTTTTTAAATCACAAGAGATCGAGGCTGTACAATCACAACTTTTTTTCGACCTTTCACAATATTTTTATTTCTATTTTTATTTCTATCAATGTAAAACGTCGAGTGCCATCCATTACAATTTATTTCTGTGACGAAAGTCTAGAAAACTGTACGAGACTGTTAGTCATTTTTAGGGTAATTCTACTTTTCAAATGTATTAAAAATAATTTTATCACCATTCATGTTTCGCTTGTGGTTTAGATCTATAAATATTAATTGGTCATTTTATTTGCGCAACTGAAAAGAGCGAATGAAAGTTTGTAAAACTGGCCAATCAAATAAGCACGATCTATTGACGTTCTTTAAAGGAAATGGGTTTTTTTGGTGAATGAAGTGATCTATCGGTTCACTATACTGATGTGCTACATCCGTTTGAGTAAAAACATTAACAGCGTAAATAATAGAGAAAAACTTTAGCCTCGAATGTACTAGAAAAGGAGTGTTTTAATGTTTTCCAAAGAATTGCGACATTTCTTGCAGAGTGTACTAACCATCACTCACTTTCAACTGCCTGTTGTTTTATCGTTCCTATACTATGCCACTCCTTCATACGTGTGTTCCGTCTATATGCTTGCAAAGAACGAAAAACTCTTTGACTTCGTATCTCTCTCGTTTTCCGTCCTTAAATCTCGTTTTTGCGCAGTAAAGATTTTTTACAGTTCGCAGTATCTAGGAAAACTGTGCTCAGAAGAAACAACATAGGAAAATCTCGACAAAGTGTTTGTTCTGACGGTGGTTACACTCTGACTATGGCGAATAACGTTTCTCCCGAGCGAGAGATATATACTCAAGACAGAAGATACAAAGAAGGAGGCGACAGAAGACGTACATGTTTATAGAAGTTTTATCTCTGTATTACGGGAAATGATTTTTAAATCCAACATTGTTCCCATAACTTGTGTTACGCATGTTTGTGTGTATATAAACATCAATACACATTTAAATACGAATTGTTAGAGCAATTTATACTGAATATTTCAACAGATCGTAAAATTCTATCCTACATTACGTGACACGTGACTCTAAGCCTTGAGAAATTTATACGCGTGTACATTTTGCAACAGCACTGGAGCATTTCAAAGCTGCTGTGTTCAACGTAAACGTAAGGACACCAAGTAAATACATAGCAAAACTCGTTCAAAAGAGATGAAACACGAAAGACGGTTAAGTTGACATATGAAAGGGATCACGTTTTTGGCATTGAGAAGCTACTGTCCCGAGACGATGGGCGACTTCTGCTTCGTCTTTGGTCGCCCATTCCAACTCTCCAAATTCGCAGAATTTACTGTCCCGATCGCCGAAAGAATAATAATAATTTGCTCACAATAATTACGTGAATGTAATAAAAAGCACAACATTTCTGCTTTGTCAGATGTGAGTAGAATTCTTCAAATCGGTAATTTCGCTTTCTCTCAACGGGTTATTGGACGAATCCAGTGTTCTTTATCCTCATACTTAATAGTTACTACTTCGGATTCAGAGAAATTTTTCTGATTCCTATAATCATATATGTTCGTAAAAAATGTCCTTGTTCATTGACCCACGATTTTCCAATTGTCGATGTGCACGCGCTACTGAACATAAAAAATTTATGCCCTTTGGACGTTCAAATGAGCATTCAGTAAAATCGAGGCCATTTGCAAACGAGTTCGTTCGCAGAAATAAAACGATAAAATAGGAAAAGTCGCAACTATTCTATTAAGTACGACGCTAAGAGTGAAAGCGATGAATAGACGATCGTGTTTGATAAGCCGGCAAGGATATCATCCCGGATTCTCGATCTTTTATAATTATTATACGAGCGCGCCATTTTAGTCAACGAATGCAGATGGAAGTCTACTCTCAGATTATTACCGCGTTGGGGAGATGGAATGACGGCTTTAAGAACTCGGTATTGCCCAGATTGATGCGAATATACAATGCCAAGCGGATCTATTTAGTAACTAATGCGATTGTGACGACATGAGGCAAAAACGGCTCGTTACAGTATCGATCGAATGACGAGGCGATTTTTATGGATGACTTTATTGCTTTCTGGGCCATGCCTGTGGATCCCAAGCTAATATTATTTCTCTCTATGCCTTTCGTCTCATCACGAGTTATAAAACAGGAATGAGAAATTGGAACCGCGCGAAGGGTTAGAAAAGCGAGGACAAAAAGGAACTGGGAAAGATGTGAACAGGAGGATTGAGAAGGAAGGAGGAATTGCTCCGACGTCGTACGGCGGGAGAGTATAGTACAACTATTAATTGGTTTGGGTTTCATCCAGAACTTCGAGCCCACTAACAGTAGCAAAATAGAGGCTTGGAAACGCGTTCAGAACCGTTCTACTATCATCCAATTACATGACATAGCTATCCTCGAAGACATAACATACACTGTTATGACTCTCTGCCATTTTCTCTCGGGCTCATCTTCGCATGTGTACATACAGTCGTGTATATATTAAACTTTAACATACAGAGGAGTGAAGTAAAATTTGTCTTGTGTTACTACCACGCGTCAACACCGAGGCAATGTATCTAATAAAATGCCCTAGTGCGCGTGTGTATAAACATATAATAAGGAAGTTGGAGGTAAGCATTAAGCGAAAAAATACTTAGTGATGAATTGATGTGGTTCTGGAAATCGGCACTGGTACATTTCAAACAATCATAGCACGAATTATATATTAAATTAATGATCAAGTTGATCATGAATATCAAAAAGTCACCAAAAACAGTCATCCTCGTGGAGCCTTTCGTTCCAAAGTGCATATGTTTCTGCTGAAACAATATTTTCAGCAAACAATTGATTCGTTCGAAATTTCAATGTCTAACGAAAATTGAATGAAAATAAACACCCACACGACTAAATACACGCTCTTTATTTTAGTTCCCAGTTTCCTCGATGTACACGTCTACTATAACTCGTACCGAATAAATTTAGAAAGTTGGAAATATATTGCGTTGCGTTGCGTTGAGAGAAGCAAGAATAAAGTACATAGACACATAGACCTATTCACGATCGCTGTTGAGAAGAATTGGCATCCTTTTTTCACCGCTCTGTTCTTTGCTTCTACAAATACATATCTAAAGCATCTATACATCTATACGAAACAATTTATTTGTATAGTCGTCGCTAGGATCGGCACTGAGAGAATAATATAAAGGGAAAAATCTAGCTACACGTGTATCTATGGCAACGTGAACGTATTGTACAAGGCGTTCGCTCGTTGTCAATGAAATGGGCGGACTATTTTTCGTAATTTATTTTCATCTACGCGGGGATCCGTCACATGGTATTACAAGTGCACATATACCTGTCCTTTCCCCTAGCAAAATACACAGACGTTTGCACTAGTACAACATCGCACCGTTAACGTACGCCGCGTGGGGTGAAACGTTTTTTGCGATACGGCAATATATGTGTTATTATGTAGTATTCGTATATAGCTATATATTATCAAATTGCGAAGAACGAGATAAAGGTGTGGGAGAGTAAAAAAAAAAAAAAATGGGAGAAGACACTTTGCCTAGGTACTCGCACGGGAATAGTGTCGTTGCCAACGTGTTACGGAGGGAAATACGTGGTGGAGTAAAAGAAGGAGACAGAGAAGGATACAACACATAGTGTACATACGTAAGCCAGGATCGCTGGTGCATGCACGAGTCGTTTGCGTGCTGAGAATAAATCTCAACCGGGATGACATCGAGACACACGATTTATATATATATATATGTATATTCATAGATCTGTGAATGTGTGTGTATGCATGTGTATATAGTTATATATAGCGGCTTTAAGCTTAAAGAGTTGGTCGATCATGCACGATACTCCCTGCTTTCGATATATACCATACTCCGCGAAAATATACCATATATGTATTAAATGTAAATATTTATACATATTATTTGTATCTGTACACATTAGGTGTACGTACATTCGTGTATAATATAGAAGTACGCTCACGAAAGGTCAAATCAAACGTTAACATCGCTGTTGAAAGATCAACACCCCCTTAAAAACGTGTTAACCAAACGTGCTCTCCACCAATCCGTTATATCCTGTGGGTAATTTATTTTACATCCTATAAATGAGCACTTGCAATAAAGGTTGAAAGAATTTGCAATACTCTCAATTATGTAATCGTTGGATACATGACCTAACTTCGTGTTTGAGTGAAATGTCTGAAAGACGACAGCACTTATTATCTTTTGTCGTTAATACACTGAAAACATGGCAGTTTTCGTTCGTTTATAAAACTCGTGTGAAACACTATCTTGAAAATATTTTCACAATTTTCAAGTTACGTAATTATTATATGTAGTATCCTCGTAGATAGTAATATCTGTCAAAAAAGCATATCACTTTCTCCTTGTTTATGTAGAGCTGTCGTATGCGTCGTGAGCGTAACGAGAGCCTCGTGAACTTCCCGCTTTCAAAATGAGAATCCTCTAGGGAGAGAAGGACGGGCGAGGAGAAAGAAGAGGACCAGAAGCAAGACCGTAATGGCCCCACTGCATGAGGATGAACTTCCCCGGTTTCAGCCTCGGTGTCGTGGAAGGTTTAACTTAATTAGAAACTCTCGCTCTCTCTTCGCATCTCGTTCTCACCCTCATACTGTCCCGCGAGTGGTCCCGTCGTGTGTGCTACGAATCCGTGTCGATGATCCTCCATGGCAAATTTTCGGCAGATACTGATCGTGCACCCACTAATCGGATTACTTCCGTTAGTGGGACGCAAACTCGGCCTAAATATTATCTACATATACGTGTGTGGGAGAGTGGAGAAATGCACGATTTCGGGACGATCTGTAGCTAAAGGAAATATATTTATGATGGAGTTCCTATGATGCCGCCCTATGACCCATTTCAATTAGTTCAACAATGGGATTAATCAAAATAACTCAAATTCCGTGAACAAGACATGTGTAAAACGAGCGGAAGATTCATTTATTTGAGATTTATTGATTATTGTTATTCTTGGTGCGAGTATTAACTATATTAATTCGTTATCAAAATGTTCGGCAGAGTATTTCGTTTCTATTAAATGTCTGATAAGCCTGTACTTGCAAGAGTAGACGTTAAAGACGTAATGTTAATAATCAATTTGGCTTTGCAAATGCTTTATACAGTGCAGGAAAAACCACAGCGTAGTGAGAGAGGCTTGGGAAAAGTGAAAAAGAGGGGGAGAGAGAGAGAGAGAGAGAGGAAGAGAAACGTTCCCAGTAGCTCGTAAAATAATTACGTGGGTAACACTGTCTGTGAGTGCAAAGGCATTTTCGTCTCTCGCGTTGGATGTCGGAAACAGAGGCTCGAGAATGCGGCATAGCTTGCCGTAGCACGCGGAAAAAGGACACAACTCTGCGGAGGCGGAATATTTGCATATCAAACGACATGACGCAGGAAACTCGCAGGAGAGCACACAGCATCTCTGGCTTTATGGATGAAGCTTTTTCTACACACTAGGGCAGGGCTGTCACGAAGGAGACAAGGAGAGGGAAAAAGATAGATAGGGCTAGATCATGGCTAGAGGGAAGCATAGAGAGCGAGAGAGAGAGAGGGAGAGAGAGGAGAGAACTCGGCTAAATGACTTTACGAAGAGTACCAGAGAGCACAAGTAATCCTATTTTCGGTCCAAGATATATATTTAAAACGAGAACGCCAAATTAATGCCATATTCGTGGTTCATTTAACTCATCTTGACTTGACTTGCCACACTTGTTATGTGTAACTCCAAATTTAATTTTTTCGCCGTAACTTATAGCCAAATGCATTTTGAAACTTCTACATAGAAATACTGAGATAAAAAGATAGGCAGATAGAGACAGAGAGACAGAGTCGATTATAGCCTTCAAACGATAAAGAAGTATTATTGGCTCCACGTACGACGATGCCAATAAAAGCAGAGAGGGTACAGTTCTCGTATTGTCCAGGAGAGAGCAGATATACACGACATGGCCGATTGCCAAGTTTTTTTCAACCATACAATTGCCGTACGAGGGAGGGAA
Source organism: Dusona sp. PSUC_FEM 10030013 (assembly GCA_018902295.1). Lineage (NCBI taxonomy): Eukaryota > Metazoa > Arthropoda > Insecta > Hymenoptera > Ichneumonidae > Dusona > Dusona sp. PSUC_FEM 10030013. The sequence continues at coordinate 3,112 of JABSMR010003096.1, read as the reverse complement.
ACGCGTCGAAAGATGGTCGGGCACGAAAACGAAAGAAGGAGAGTCAAGAGAGAAAGAAAAGAGATCTATAAAAGAATGGTATACGGATTTGCGATTATATCGGAAGTTCCGAGCCATCTGGCGTGGACGTTCGACCGAATGTTCCACAATTTTACTTTCGGAAGATCATGCCATGAGAGAACGATGGCGAGCGGAGAGTAGAATAAAGGAGCATTGCAAAAATATTCGGCAGGTGGCCAATACGATTCAGAAAATAATGCCTCCTTGGAATTATTCATTGTACATCTTTCATATAATTTTTCATGACCGAATATACACCCTGTTACAAAAACGTACGGTAAAATATTTGTGATAAAAAAATGGAAATACAAAATGGTTGCTCTCAAAAGGAGAAGAAACTCCAAGAGAAAAAAGAGACGGAGAAACGCTCTTCCTCGACTTCTCGTCTTCGTGCGGTTGCCGTTGATTGTAAAAGAGCTGGATTACCACTTCCGGCCGACGCGAAGCAGGAGGGAGTTTTACGATGGCCCGTAACATCAGGCTCGACGAGTACTTGTAGTGGTTCAAATATATACATATATGTGTTTCTCTGTACTACAGAAACATTAGTAGTGGTGTGAGCCGTTGGTGTTACAGTACGAGTAATTTCGGCGTTGAGGCGGTGTGAGAGCCCGAGAGCCAGAACGCTGGGGCTGATAAAAGTGGAAAACAATTGTATGAACCCACGGGAATTACAACTCCGTAAGGTACAAGCACTGTTAATGAACACTGGATGCGTACGAGTATTCCGGCTCTCGGTATGCAACTTTATGTGCCTGCAACTATATACTAATTCACAAAAGGGCGTTATTCCTTAGTTTCACCATTCCAAATACCTTCAAATTATATTTTTCACTTTTCAACATTCCAGTTACATTCATATTCAGTTATGACGGCCCTGAAATTCCGTCCTCGTTTCTATGTCATTAGATGGTCCCTTCATCCTTCAATCTTCATACCAGACACGTATATGTTAGCGTACTTCAACTCATTCATTTCAAAATCTACTTAGAACAAGAATTCGATGGCTAAGCTAGTAAGTTATACGTGAACATTTCATTGCGATTATTCGTTGAATTGGAAATTCTAAAGATGATTGAATTTTTATCAAAATTTGCGAAACACAGAAATAAAACCCTCATTGCATCATTGATTACACAAAGCACATGTTCTATTCATACGAGTACGCGGACGAAAAATCGAAAAATAATCTTCAAGTCCTATTTCGATTTCTATTACTTTCCTTCGTGCGAAGTGCTTTAAGAGCATATCTGCAGAATTCACCATACATATATGGTTTATCTTATTCAATAGCGACGAGTATCCTCGACACGAGGTCGCCATCGGTGCTTTCGTTTTATGAGCTCAACAAGGGATTCTCTCGAAGCTTTGCCCAGGTGGTTCGAGGGGTTTATTCTGTAACGTTATACATCGGGACTGGAGACTAAAAGAACAAGGCTCGTCGATGAACGTCGTTACTTTTGCGGCGGAACTTTACGACGAGAATAGCTAGTGGTGAGGTTCAACGATGAGTTCGCGGTTACTACTTCGCCAACCGAAATTAAATTTTCTATCTCTTTAAAGAGCCTACGTGTGTTGGGTGCTGGCGACCTTAACTTACTTCTCGTATCAATTTTTTTTTACTACACCGCAGGTCAACTGTACTTAAATTTGAAAGCATGAGAGTCTTACTGAGGTATAAAATTCGAAATGCACCCATCGTTTCCATAAAAAACCAAGATGTTTAAATATTAAGCGATATATTGAGCAGTAATTTATCAGCCGAAAGATAAACCGTAATTTGCTCAATTTCCCTAACATATATTTCACGTTTTCAGTATAATTAACAAATTCATTATAATTTGCGACAAATAAATTGGGAAAGAATCCGCACATCATAAATCAAATTGAACAAATTAAAGTGTGAATAATGAGATGTTAATATATACCAATTTCTTTCGAAAATATACGGGCAAGGCACAGTGCCTGACCGGTAACGTGTCATAACTACTAATTTACTCTGTCTAGCATTTGCCGTGTCTTGGATATCGCTCAGTTGGACTATTACACCGAGGCCATTTTTCTTTCGATGCCGAACTTCAAACGGAACAGGCACAGACCCAAGCTAGAGGGAGAGAACGAAAAATAGAGATAGAGATAGAGATAGAGACCGAGAGAGAGAGAGAGAGAGAGAGGGAGAGAGAGAGAGAGACAAAAAAGGTTTCCCTCTCGATCATTGCACGACCGCTTAAATCATCCGGCAATCTCGACGATGTTGCCCCCGCGTGTGCTTTCGTGTGGCCAGGCCGCGAGCACAACGGTCGGCGCTCCAGACCTAACGCTTTATTATATATCCATAATTAATGAACGATCCATTCCATCAATGGACGTGCGAAGAGAAGCCGGTTAGGAAGGCGCGGCATTCATACATTATATACCTATATGTATATGCATATGTATATGCATTTACATATATATACATACATCTATTCAACTCCGTATATCTTAACCCTTCCTTCATATCTATCTGTTATACAGCCTATGCTTACGGTAGTTAAGACTCTCACCGCGGAAGTGTTTCGTTCGCGTGCCGGTTTCACGAGCACGCGATCTAAGTTACCATCCCTCTGCCCATCTTCAGAAAAGCGTTGTAATATACACCCGACTGATATGTACTTACAAACACAAATATATCTATATGCATCTATATAAATCTATATTTATAGAGTAAATAAGCTAAGAGATAAAAGACTGAGAAACTAAAATAATGCGCCCTCGTATGGCAAATACGGTATCAGAACGTAGTATTTTAAGGAAGATGCTCGCGTAAACCAAACCGTAGCACGCAAGTAAAGCGATCTTTGACGCGAGTTTATCATTGTCGTGAATAATCGCTCTCTAGGCAACCAGTATCTTAAAAAAGCGCCTTTAACGTATTTATATGTTAGGGTGACTGCAACTGATAGAAATTATCGTTTGCATTAATGTAATTTATTCAATTTATTTTAATCCGCGATTCAGATTTAATATAAATTTCAAAATTAATTTTGAGGAATTTTTTCTACTTTTTCAA
>JABSMR010002985.1:0-12068 GCA_018902295.1 Dusona sp. PSUC_FEM 10030013 | reverse complement strand
ACGTAGTGTCGAAGTGTTTATTTCTTCTTCATCAGACAAATCGTTTTCACCTGAAGACGGCTCAGTCAGGCATGAAGTAATGAAGGATGGTTTCATTTTCTATCGTGAACAAAAACGCACCACCTTCAATCGATGTTTTCAATTGATGAAAGTGATTCTGTACCTCGAATTGGTACTTTTCATTGGCTGGGTAGGATGTATATTTCTCTCGACCTATTATCAAATTCACGACAATTCCACGGTTAAGTACAATGGATCGGAATCGTCGCAGTATCACAATAATGTAAATTCGACGATGAATTCGGATTCTGTTTCTCCAACCAAGATCATATGGTCAACTGAACAAGATGTTACAGAAATTACTACTGTGAAAAGCGAACCGTTGACGGAGTCGGTAAATAAGGAAAAAAATATTGTGAGCAGTACTGAACCGACGACGGCTAAAAATCTTATGGATTTCGACAATGTGGACATGGATGCGTCACTGTCAGCTCCACACAACTCGAATTATTTTGTAAAGAAAATCCCAACCCAGCAACAAATATACAACCCTCCCTTCGTTTTCCCATTCGGTTTTATTGACGACGCGTTGACATCGATTCTGGATCCGGATGCGTCGTTACCATCAACCAATCGTTTCGATTCAATGAACATAATTAATGAAGATTATAGTGATGATTCTGACTCCTGGAAGCAGGATTCCGGATACATAGACTCTGGACTTCTGGAACCAATAGAGTTTCCATCACGTCAGGCAAGTACGAGCGTTGATGACAAAAGTTATTCATTCGAGCAATCAGGCGAAGAAACACATAACCTGGCATGGAAAAAGAAACGTTCCACGGAGAGTTCGTCGAGCGAAGAGACTAAAACTACAGCACCAATGGTGAAACGTTCCGCGGAGAGTTCTTCAAGTTCGTCGGACAGTTCTGATTCATCGAATGGAAACGAGGAAACAACAAAGGAAGTAGTGCAGGAAGGTAATGATTGTCCGAATATTCTTGACGAGGATGATGATCTGCTTCAAGATCCAAAGAAGATATTAGTTAATTACATAAAAAGAAACTGGTTGGGTTGGATTTTAAAGAATCCTGTTCCTGAATGCGATCGACCGAAATTTGAAACAACCGTTAAATTCGATAACTGTGGAAGGTTAGTAATTACATGTACACTTGATGAGAGCAGCGAGACTGCAGACACGAGTAGTGAGGCTGCACCAAATAAACGTTCTATTAGAAGTGTTGAAGAAAATGATGAGCAGGGTAATTGTACAAAATTAGTTAAAGCGTCACGTGATTTAGACGCGTGGGGAGACAAGGTTTTGGTTGGCAAAAATGATCCGATAATCGAGACGTTTTATCAAGAATTTGCAAAGGCCATGATGACGTTAGCTTCACAAGAAATTGCTGAACTTTTGACCGGTGAAAAAACTAATATGGACGAGCATTGGCGGAATTCGGTGATGAAGATAAAACAAAATATTTCCAAATCAACGGAGCATCGTCGGATACTCGAGGAAAATACTTCAACTGTCGATGAGATGGCGAACGAGCTCCGTAGCATAGTTGAATCAGTAGTGGATGAATATAACAATTGTGAGGGCGTAGAAACAACACCAGGAGACGCTCAAAGTGCGATGAAAGCCATAACAATGTTGACAGAACGTAAAAGATGCACGAAGAGTTTCGATAGAATAGATAAAAAATTAAACTCGTGGGTAGCTGGAATTGTGAAAGGTGAATCGTCGGATGCATGGGTGAAAGAGTCACGGGAAAGTTTAAAACGAGCAGTTTTTGCTTTCAGCATCGTATTATATTCAAAAGAAGAGCGTTCATCTAAAGGCCAATTAGGCACCAGACTTACCCGTCATCTCAATATCACTAACGATATCTTCGAAACTTCTGTTACTATGGTTAAACAAGAGGTTTTGAAATATTACAAAGATCCTGTCATTCGACAAAAACTTGAAGCTGATCATACTCCAATCCAAGAGCAGGCTAATCAACTCCGTGAAATTGCCGAATATATTGCGGGTGGATTGTGGCACTGTTTCCAGATTTCAGGATCTAGAGGGTTAGCTGGGATTTCGGGATCTAAAGGAGCGGAGTCGAATGTACGGATAAGACATCTGCGAGCTAGTAAGACAAGTCAATAATATATTTTGTTTTAAATTGATGACGACAGTGCTACCAGATTGAGAAGAATGAATTGGGACATTCAACGCTGCATCGTTAGGACGCTGCGAAACTTATCACTCTATTTCGAATGTCCTCGTTAGCTGAAAGAAAAGCATGCGGGTGTTTATAACCGTCCGAGACTTTGTTAGCTAGATTTGTATATTCAAAATGTCAACGTGGGTTGGAAACAAAGTGTGTCGAAAGATGTGAAATGTTTTTATTTAAGCCTCAAACACGTACGGAAATAAAACATACTTTTCCACAAAATCAACACTGCTTTTCGTAATAATTAATTTCCTAAACAGCATTGTTTTTGTTTTTGTATATCTTTAAATTCGAACTTATTTTTTAATTTCGAAACTCCTTAAAATAAAGACGTGGAGGAAGTATCGTAGACTTGTTGCGAAATAAAAAAAATGTACTCTTCACAACAGTAACTGAATCACGATCGCAGAAGTTATGTAATATTTTAGAGTGGCAAAAAGAAATTGATTATTTGAATGTAATGTGTCAGATAATACGTGCATAAAATAATATGTATAAAATATGATTGTGCTACAGACACAAAGCCTTGTCGTATGAAAACAGCGTTGCAGGGAAGTTCGATCAATATTTATTGAAAGTTGGCGTGATTTCGTTGAATTCGAGTCACGATCAAACCAAAATCTCAATAAGAATTTCCCCGTGATGTTTGTTGCCACGAAATCGACAGGTCGCGTGTTGTCTTTTCTTTCGTCGAAATAACACGTTCGTGTTTATTAAGATTACAAATACAAGCACAGGTATTCCACTGTGAACACATATGCGAAAATTATATTGAGAATGGGAAATTTTAGTGCGATGCGTGTTTGAGAATAATTTCATGGAGCTTCGTGCACGAGGAAGGACAACGTTCATGCTTTCTCTAGTTCATTTTGTTTGTCAAGAGAAATCTAGAATTCTCGCCTGTGATAAGTCATCATACAGACGGATTAGCCCGTTATTCACCAGAAAAATATGGCGATCCTGAAATAGTCGTTATCGCTGATACGAAAGTTAATATTATTTTCCTACCGCAAACAAATCAATTTCTATAAAATTAATCGACGACTTTACCCTGTATTGTTCGTATCGAAACTAACCAGGATTGTCTGACCGATCCATCTATGATGTTTAAAATTGTATGATGTTTTAATCTGTCATGTTTTAAATTTAACATCTGCGGGCGTATTACACCTGCAACAACTCGTTAGTCAACGGTCTATAATTTGGAATGCTATTCAAGAACTTTTGATGATCAAAATTGAAATAAAACGTGACATTACTTTCTGTGACGGAAAGATTGTTTCAATCGACAAAAGAGACTGGAAAAGATTCTCTAATAATTATAAATATTTTCTGCATCCAACAGATATCTTGATGTAGGTGTAGAGGTTAAGGAGGTCGACAGATTATCGGATTTAAATTCTCGATAGTTTATGTATTCAATAATCACGATCATTCGATCGGTAACGCTATTGAGAATAGTAAAATCACCAGACAGTTCATGCCTTCTGCGTGGTAGTAGATAAACCTTGATCCAGTGATGACTGATAACGATGAGTATCGAGGACATTGAGAATGCATTAGGAGATCGAAGAATTATGTGAGTGTTATGTGTCTGTACACTTTCACATTCAACTTTGTTGCTTGAAATTAATGCAAGTTATGTAATCAACGCATAACACATGTGGTAGACAGAGAATTTTTGTTTACTGCAGAATTTCAACGTTAATTAACACACTCCCCGCTTTATAAAAATGTGTCACGCTATCATCTAAACTGATGAGGGTCATCTTTATTTGCTCACGAGGGGAAAATTTGTGATAATTTTCTAGTTTTATGAAATAATTTCTCCGGCAAAAATGTCTCGTCCTCAAATATGAAATACCGACATGTTTGGAAATTACTTTTCATACGCATTGCTCTCTCCAAAAAAAAAAGGGCTGGTTTTAATCAATGAATAATATTGAAATAACCCTTGTTCTACCGAATTCCATTTGACTTCGACCTCAGACTGTGTTCCTATTATCGAAGAATGAGGAACTTTATACAAACCAAGTAACGGCGATATTGCTTTTATTCCAAAGTCTTCCGCTGTTTCTTTTTGTGTCATAAATATTTGTTTTCACAAAGCGTTGAAGCGGTGAAATTACAAATCGGGAAGCATAAAGTCGACAGCAAGAACGAATTACCTCAGTTAGTCAGATACGGTTCATCATGAAACTGAACACCAACGTGTATACCGGTGAGAGTAAAATTATGCATATATTTTGATGGTTCGGATGTACCAGATTAAAATATTACTGGAACAATCAAGTTCTTTGTAGGTAATTATACACGAGTTCGATTGTCAAAAATTTAATGTCAATTTTCTTTTATTTTCACCAGTCAACAAACAGCCATCTCGTGAAGATGGGTCAATGAGATATGAGACAACGGATGAAGATTACTATTCCACGAGTGACCGAAAGAGCAACCGTTGGAATCGCTGTTTACAATTGATGAAAGTGATCCTGTATCTCGAATTGATACTTTTCATTGGTTGGGTCGGGTGTGTCTTTATCACGAATTATTATGAGGTTCACAATCACAATGGTCCGGATAAGTCATATAGTGCATCCGAATGGTCACAGGATCCCGATAGCCTAAATTCCGCGATGGATTCGAATTCTGTTTTGCCAGATGCGATCAAATGGTTACCCGAACAAGATGATGAGAATACCACAACTGTTAGCAGTCAAACAGACACAGAACCAGTGTACGAGAAGAAACATTTCAGCGAGATGGAAACAACGACAGCTACGAATATCATCGAGCCTGATGATACAGACGTGGAATCGATGTTGCTTTCGCGTTGGCTAGAACCTTTAACAATGACGATAAATACCTGGGATGATAGTTCTTCGAAGTCAACCAATTCCGAGGGCAAATTTGCTTCGGCTACACCTTTAAATAAAAAATCAGCATTCAAAGCGAATTCGGATGGGGCCTTGTCGCCTGAAAATCGTTTTGGAACGATAGATAAAGATGATGAAATCGATCTGCCTTATCTTTTAACGCTGCCAATTTGGTATAATGTTGTTTTCACCTCTGATTACCTGGATAAAATTGTTGAGTCGGATAAAGATTCATTTCAGGAGGATGAAATTGCGAACGCAAGATTCATCTTTTCAAATCCGCATGTGATAGAACATCATTCGTCACGAAAGACGCGATCGACGATTGGACAGGAAGAAGATAATTCCTCTAGTTCTCCGAGCGAAGAGTCCACCACAACACAGGGTGAGTCAGATCCTTTAAATTCAGAGAGCAGCGAAGAAGATCAGTGTCCTACGATTCTCGATGATGAGGGTACCGTAATCAAAGAACCAAAAGATATAGACACGAATTGGGTCCATTGGCTCGACGAGTCTGATATTCCTGAGTGTGAGGAGTTAAGAACTGCCAGAAGTGTGGCAGTCAATAAATGTGGAAAAGTCACCATTAATTGTGTAATTGATGAGTCGGGTCCACCTATGAGACATCATCGTGACACTAGAAGCGTGGAGAAAAATAATATCGCGGAGAAAAATTGTGAGCACTTAGTTGCAGAATTGCAGCAAAATTTTGAAGCATGGAGAGCAAAACTCGTCATAGGAAAATCCTCAGATCCAATGGTGCAGAATCTTTATCAGAACGTTGGAAAACACGTTTTTGCATTAAGTATACAAGAGATTGTTAATCGAACGAGCGGTGGACAACCTAAAACGAATAAAGAGTGGTACAGTTCTGTGATAACAATGGAAAAAAATATTTCTGAGCTGATAGATTCCAAACATAGGAACTTACTCATCAACAGTAGTGAACTTACGTTGGAAATGGGAGCGGATCTTGGTAAAATAGTTGAAACAACAGTGGATATTTATATAAATTGCCGCGACGTATTATTGGCACCTCCACAAGCTCAGGTCTTAACAATGCTGGTAGAGCGAGAAAGGTGCCTTAAGGGTTCTGAAAAAATAACAACAATAAAAAATAAGCTTGCAGCTGAGATTGTGCCTGGTGAATCTACAAATTTAGATGTTATAACGTTACGTCAGAGATTCAAGGCGAACCTCATGCTTTTAATCATTAGTATGGCGCGAAACAGAAGTCAAGATAATGCATCGGTTCCTGCTGATTCTGTCAACGTGACAGATGAGCAATGGACGTCCTACATGCTCGACTTGAAACAAGAAATGGCTCAATTGCCCGAAGATCCAGATCTTCGAAAACAACTGGAGGATGCTGTTTCTCCTACTCAGGATCAGACAAATGAGCTACGCGAAATTGTGGAATATTATCTACGTCGCCATGTACAATGTAGTATGTTTACACTTTTTGGACTTATGGGGGAATTCGAAATTATAGATTCACCCAGTACTCGATCAGCACGGTCCGCCGACTCAAAGTGGGAACCATCGTACATTGAAACATACAAAAATTATCAGAACGAGGAAAACTTGCGGAGAAAAAGAACAGTTGCGGTAGACCTTCTACCAACACGTAAGTAGAAAAATTCAATTTTGTTACAACACCACGCGATTTTGCGACAATCAATGATAATTATTGTTTCGCTTAATTTCAGCCACTATCGTATCATGCACCTTAGAAGACGATGATATTGAATTTGCCCAGGAGAGACAAGAAAGATTGGAACGTTATAATCAGTTGGTAGCTCATAGCACAATGGATGTGCGGGGACGTTTCCTGAATGCTATTGAACAGAGATTGAATGGCACAAGTCGAGCCGAAAATTCAAAGGAAAAGTCAACTTCCGATTATATGCGTTACGTAAATGCCGTTGATGTTTTTGTAGGCAACAGTTCATCGAGCTTACAGAAGGAGGGTTACAGGTTGCTACGAGACATTATCTTGGAAATAATATACTTGGATGGAAATGAAACAGCGTTTGAAGGCTACGATATGGACATATTAATGAAAAACTGGACAGGTTGCTTAATGCAAATGCCAGATAACTACACGGCTGAAATGGTTTTAATGGCTATCATAAAAGCTGGTGAAGCTATAAATCTTCATTATTCGGGATTGGAGGATGGAAAAAATGATGATGATGAATTCACGCCTGTTTATGGCACGTTTACCTACGTTGGTGAGCAACCAGAGAAATCTATTGTACGACGATGGAGGCATATTTTCAGAGGAATCGTCAGATTGTATTTCCGGATTAACAATCCCAAAATGCTTCCTAAATTGCATTGCACCAGTAATAAAGAAGAATCTGAAACAGAAAAACCAAACGTAGAATCGGCATCGAATCTTTTGGGCAAACGCTCGTTCGAATATACGATTCAAAAATCGGATGAGTAGGTTGAGTCCGAAATTTCTTTTCTGAAACGCAATCCTTTGACCAGAAACATAACTACGAAATTTCTATCGCAGGCAATTCAGTGAACGTAGATGAAAAAAATTTTGGGAACGAAGACAACGGACCATTGATAAAAGTAAATCTGGCCGGTGATATGAAGCCACCGAATCTTGATTTGTCACTGAACATATTTTTTGATACAATACAAACGTTTTCTTCCCATATTGATTGTCCTGATGGAATGTATCAAAAGTATAACGAATTGAACGAGGACTATGCGTCGAAAGAATTTCTCGTTGAAATACCACTAAATTACAAAGATTACCCAGCAAACACATTGGGATTATTTTCGCAATTTTTACGTAAAATTTACATAAACTTGTAACTTTTACATCAAAGTTACGAAAATGATCCAAGTTGTGTTTGCTGGGTAGCATTTCTTAATTGAACATCATGTAAATACTCTTAATCGTGCCAATATGTTTTTATTTTTCAATGGGTATATATGAAATGTGAAAAAGCATTGGAAGTCAAATTTGAATAATATTTGTAAATGTAAGAAACCGAATATAAAATAAAATAAAAAACATCGGATCCGGTCATACAAGTACTTATCAATTAACTTTGAGATGACAATATTTTCGATGGTATCCAACTTGAAATAAAGAAATTGTGCAAGTTTTGAAAATTGTATCATGACGTATCAAAATGGAACTCGAATTTTGTTCTCATTAATTCTTAATAGTTCTATTTTTCAACCAACAGCAGTAGGTATGCGGTTGGTGTATAAATTTAGGGATCTTCCAGGTTAAGCATCGGGCGAAGTCAGTATTTCGATGGGTGACAACTTAACCATAGACCGGCTCACCCATTGATCGTTCAACGGGACGCTGAGCGATCGATAGACATCCTGAGTTTCTGATGACGCTAACCAACCAAAAACTCAATAAAAATATATTGTATATTTTATTTCCACCGTATACCCTTACCGGGTTTTTACGTCAGTTCCCCCCCAGAAATATTATAAATAAACAAAAATAAAAATAATCAATTTATTTCCCCAGAAATTCCTTTTTGAGTAGCACACCTATTAATACTCCTATTCTCGCTGATCTCGGTTGCTCATGTAATACAGCTATTTCTATCAAAAATTACAATAAACAGACGTCAGTTCTGGTCTTATCTGGAAAACCTCTGGGAAATCGAAAGTAAATGAGATTCGTGGTTGACATTTGCGTTGCTGAGTTCAATTATTGTTCATAATTCTTCAAGTATCTGTTTTTCCGCACTAAACATATTTTTAGAAACACATAGGGTCGTAAATGAGAAAAAAATTATTCATAAATTGTGCAAATCGAAAGCTTCCAAGTGTTTTTACTCTGCACAAAATTAGCTGAGAGAAAATCACGAAGAACCTTACATGTTCGGATTGCCAAGTACTCATAACATACCCACACACCAAACAATGTCTTACAGTTGCAAGTGAGTTCTCCTCGCATATCTTTTAACGGGAGGTACCTGAGTAAACGGCGAGAAAAACAGGTAAACTTCGGGAATTTGTATCTCAAAAACTAATTTTTCGATTGGATCCGGTTTTTTTTTTGTTGGAAAATATGTACATTGAGGTGTGTTTAGGAATTTGTTTAAATGACTGGAAGCGTCGTTGTTGTGGTCAGCGTCAGACGTGTTGTTCGTTGACATGGCTTGTGTGGTGCCAAGGATTCCGGACAGTCGGTTGATCTGAAACAGGAAAACGCAACGGATTCTTAAAATATAATATACAAAGGAGTTCGCCTCGTCGGATGTTTTGAAATTTTTACTTTTCACGGAATTGCGACCGTTTTAATTTAACATTCGTTTTTGGTTGCAATTTCCGACGATTTTGGTTGCGTATAAACGGTGTGTAAATTTTATCCTGATATTTAAAAAATTGTAAAAGTCATGGGCCGTTTACTGGAATGCAGTCGTGCTGCCACAAACTTTAACCCCGAATATCTCGAAACATACTTTCTACAGGCTGTTCCCAAAATATTTGGAAAATGCGTTGACACAATATTTTCTGATAGGTTTTCTACTTCAGAATGTACGATTTTTTTTTACTCAATTCTTCTTTTTTATTAACCCAGAAAGGTCGGAAATGTTGGTTGAAAAATGAATGTAAATTTCAATCGGGCGCCATTTTGTGAAAAAAACACTTTTTTGAAAACAATCCTACGATACGAAGGGCTTGATACGTTACATTTCAAGAATCTTCTCTAAATTATTGTTTCAGATCGACCGACCGTATGAAATTATGGGGACCGCAGACCGGATCAGGGAGGGACATGTTTTGCACCCACCACAACAACAACGCTCCCAGTCAATATATATTTATACATTTTTTGTCAATATCCCTCAGTTTTATACTTTCGAATAAAAAAAAACTCGGAGAAATAGTTTTTGAGATAGAAACTCCTAAAATTCTCCTTTTTTCGCCGTCTACTCGGGTGTGCCCCCTTAAAAATAAACATAATATTTTTTTAGATATTTTTCTGTGACCAATCAGTCCCTCCCTGCCCCTAAGCGCACAAGTGGCTTAGCCCCCTCGAGCTGCGTTCACGTCCACTTACATACACACATTGGGTGTTGGACATTTTGCTGTAGAGAGGCCGGTTTTGCGTTTCTCCAGCAGGGTCGAATTTTCCTTGGGGCAAATTATTCTGTTACCAGTTTTGTTCTCTTTCTCTTTGCAACTAACACGACCGCGTAGGGATTTGATCATTTTTGTTGTATAGAATTTAAAAAAAACGTTATTTAAGTGGGTACACCGATTGTTAGAGAATGCAGCGAATTATTCGTGACAATTGATGGTTTTCGCAAGTCGGGGTAAACAGCCTTTGTTACCCCAACGAACTTTTTTTTGTTTTTTTTTTGTTGTTTGTTGTTTGTTAGCCGTTTCTAACCTCAATAGTAACTTGGTCATGTGAAACTTTGATGCTATTCTATGTAACGTAAGAAAGCTTATGAACAAAACCATCGAACGTAGTTTAATCTAACGAGTCAATATTTTTCCTATTTTTCAATAGTCATGATTTTAGTTTTCTTTTTTCTTTAACATTACGTTTCAGTGTATATTCTTAATGAAAAATAGTGGATAAACCTTGATGCATAGATGACTGATAACGGTGAGTATCGAGAGCATTGAAAGTTCATTAGGAGATCAAAGAGTTATGTGAGAGTTATGAGTGAGTTATGTGAGTGTGTCTGTACATTTTCATAATCAATTTTGTTGCTTGCGGTCGATGCGAATTAAATTATCATCTTATTACGCATGCGCGAAACAGAAAATTGTTTATACTACAAAATCTTTATGATAATTAACATATTCCGGGCATTATAAAAATGTCTCATGCAATCATCGAAACGGGCGAGGGTCATCTTTATTTGCTAGCTATGAGAAAACTTGCGATAAGTTTCTAGTTAAGTGGAACAATTTCTCGGATGAACATTTTTCGCCTACAAATATGAAATATCTAAATGTTTAGAAATTGTTACTCAAATGGGTTCGTTTCTCTAAATCAAAGCGAAGATTTTAAGGAAGTTTTTCTGGAGTCTAAAAAAAGTGACACCTCTTTAAAACTTTAAGGAAGTTGAGACTTCCTTAAACCCAAACAAAAATGATGTCACCTTTTTCGAACCGATTGCATCTTATAAAGTTAAGTGTACCTCGTTGCTGAGAAAATCTGGACTAAATAACATGTAATCTTATGGAAGTCGAGACACATTTAGTGATATCTCCGTAAAAAGTTATGCTATAAAAATATTCATTTCTTTTCGAAACATGAGCAAGGCTTGCTGAATGTTGTCATTTTTTCAGACTTATTGAGAGATTTGTTGAGAATAAATTAATAATGTATTCCTACGGATAAGTCAGTAGTCGAAAATCTGGCAACGTCGCATTTAGTTTACCGCGTGCCTAAGACAGTGCGTTGCGGCGGAAATTTTTGAAAATACATATCCATGGCTTGTAGAGAAAATTATCCGACGCTCATCTTCAATATCACATATCACATCTTTACAGTATATAGAACGTTGCCAAATTGTAAAGTGGCCTAACTTTTACGTGGTACTGGTCATAACTTTTTGGTAAACAAAAATGACTGTACGGCCTCAACTTCCTTAACAGCATTTTCGGAAACTTATTCCGCATGTACTTGCAACATTCAACTAGATTGACCACCTACTTCCTGCGACGAAAATCCGTTAAGACACCTCTCCAAATAGAACAGAGTATTATGCCACGTACTGTTATGAAGGGAGTATTAATTTAATATCAAAAAGTTAGCAAAGTGGTGACTCATTAAAAATTGAACAAAGTATAGACTTATCGATTACATTGATATAGTCTTCACACGATCTTTATTAAGGAGGTACACCAGCTTCATACAATGTTGCCATGTTAAAAACATACAAAATTGAAAAATGGCGATAATTTTATAAAATTTGGTGAATATATTCTTTAGTATTATATATGCCAATATAAA
>JABSMR010002874.1:0-12085 GCA_018902295.1 Dusona sp. PSUC_FEM 10030013 | reverse complement strand
AATTTTTTTTTCTTTTTCTTTTCGTATCACTAAACAAATAAGTAACAAAATTTAACTCAAAAAACCCACTGTCCGCACAACACTTCCCTACAACACACACTCTGCCCGAGCTAGACTGGCCTTCTGCAACAATGGCCGACGCGGGGACGCCCACCATTGGATAATACTCCACCAATAAAACCCCAAGCGTTGCGTTCAATCGAGTACCCACGAACCCTCGTGCCCTACGCTTTTCTAATTTTTGTAAAGTATTCTTTATATCCAAAACGAAAAATGTACTTCAATACTTTTCATCGTTATAATACCGAAAAAATTATTTTATTGACATTAGTCAACAACCAAATTTATTTGAAATCCTTCGTGACCTAAACTTCTTTTTTTGAAATTCTAAATTGTGTTTTGGGCATTAAAAAACTAAATCTATTCTCAAAATATTGGATAATTCGAAAAATTCCAAATTTCCAAAACAATTTCGATCTATCCGCGATTATATTTTTATTTCTAATTAGTTTTATTTTACACCGTTATTTTATTCTATTTACTGTCGTTTTGTAACATTCGTTGACGCTATTTACTTTTAAAAGTTGTGCCTTTTGAGATCTATTGATTTCTATTTGCTTTGAGATTTTCTTATTTGGTTAAAAAAGATTCCGATTAGAATATGGAGGAAAGAGATAAATTACGAATTCATATTTCGCGGGGTGGTTTGTACGACGCTGCGATCGGTCAAAGTTGGCAGCACTGAAGAGTCTCTCATGATCAACTTCAAAGCATCGCGCATCGTGTGATCCCGGTGCGCGATCGCGTGAGCCTCTTTCCACATTTACGCGATGGCTGTTTCACGGCAAGGAGTTTTTTCGCGTTCCGCTGGTCTTATTAGCGCGATCGCGAAACAATTGAAGATCGTGAATTTTAAGCCGGTCTCGAAAATCACCGTAAAGTTTGATCCTTTCGAGGATCGAGTGAAACATGCAAGGTTAGTTGAGTGATAACAATTGAATCTCGAACGATATTCCTATCTTTTATTCCCAAAATAATTGTGGAGGAAAAAATCAACGAAATTTGTTCGAAAAAAATGAAGTTGCGAATATCCGTAACATCGAAGTTTATTTTTTCGAAAAATCGTAAAAAAGTGATTTTTTAATGTGTGAAAAATATTGTGCAAAGCGTACCAACTTGACCGGTTTTCTAGAGAGTAAATGAAGCAACAAAAAACTGGTAAAAAAATTTTTTGTCTCGCGTTGATATTCAAATTTCAAAAGTTCGATAAATGTTGTGATGTTTTTTCAAATTGTGACATTTTTTACGTAACTTTCTATTCTCCCTTATTTTTTGAGTGAATCTCGTACGTGAGCGAAAGAGTACATCAGTAATCGGATAAAGTCAATATAATTAGCGCATGCGCGTTCAAAAACGAGCTTTTCTGTAGACTAGCGGAGTGGATCGAGTTCGCTGTTATTTTTAGAAAAATTGCTTCCGAACGATCGAAACGTGGTGAATGGACGTGAATTTTTAACATTTCGAGAAAAATAAGAGTTTAACCATTTTCCGACAATCGGTGCGCAATATTTATTTATTTTTTTCGTTTTAAATACTTCATCGAGCTTTTGCAAAGTGTGACAGTTCTGCCGAGGGTGTGTTCCATTTACGTGTTTACACCCCTAATCGCATTTCGATACGAGACTTGGATTCTTCGAACATTTTTTTCTCCGTGGCGTCTATTTTTTTTCATGTGTATCATAATAAATTGTCACAAAAGCTCAATAAACGTTGGGGATTCCCAAATTTCATATGAACTTCTAAATTAGGAAAAATAAAATTGAAAAACTCGATTATTTCAGATATTTTCGTTTTTCGTGTTTGAGTTTTCGTAATTGTGACCAAAACTCGACAATATTAAAAAAGCTTTAGTTTTCTGTATATGAAAAAATAGATTACGAAAAAATCGAATTAAAGTTGCAAAAAAAAAATGTTTTTACGACATTCAGAAATATTTTTGGTATCGAAATAAATGTTAAAAGAAAATTTCGACCTACCACTGCATTGTCCACATCCGTACGCCTTGCCGAGCATAGAAACCGCGGCAGTTATACGGATTGTACTCAAATCCGGGATGGGAATGGGTTGTTGATCCAATTGAGCCATTTTTCAATCTGCAACAAACATTTCGAACAAATTTAAACTAAAAACACCGAAAATATGTTCGTTCCGCATAGAAAATCAATGTGAAAATTAAATATTCATTGTTGTTACGTTTTTACAGAGATTTCTTTAACTACATTTCTGCACCAAAACTTGTGAAAACAAATCCATTTTGCCAACTGAAAGCGGATATTGTTTGTGATCGTTCCGAACCAACTGTGACGTGTGACCTTAGTGAGTTTATCAATAATAATATTCATTTTCATTAATCAAATTAATTATTTATTGTTATTATTGTTGTTATTATTTAAGCAAAATCCAAATATTACTAAATTTCGTATTTTACGAAGTCAAAAATACGTTAATTGTTTGTCATTTTTCTGTTTATTTTTTCACTGTAAAATATTATTGAAATATATATAATTTTGTAAATACACAGATAAATATTTGTAAATATACAAATGTAAATATGTAGGTAATGACAACGATTTTGCGAAGAAAAAAGTTTTATTGAAATTCGTCCGAAATTGGTAGAAAAGAATAAAATATTTATCATAAAAAAAAATTTATATGTAAGTCCGAAAATCCGTATATTCAGGATTTTGAATAATTTTCATATTTGGAATGAAAGATAAAATGAAATACGTTGAGTTTTATGTCAAAATAGGATATTTTCGTTTTTAATAGCATTTGAAATATAATTTAACATGTTTTTGTTGTTGTTTTTATTATTTTTTTACAGTATCCGGTGAGAAGATAATATTCAAATTGGCAAATTTGGATACGGTTGACGTGTTAAAACTGTACAACAAGCACGTGAGTTCTTTGGTGCCGAAAGAGGTGGTCGAGGAAAAAGGAAAGCCAAAGAAAAAGCTGAAGAAAAACATCAAGATCAGGATACCTCGAAGTCGTCGTTAATCGAACTACTTAATTGAAAGATAAAAGAAAAGATTACGTGACGCATAGCTGACGTAAGAAAAATTTGAAAGAATTTAAAAAAAATCGAATAAAAAAGAGGCACGAAAACGGGAGTACGAGAATTTTTTTTTTAATACGATAAACAACTTTCGAATCGTAGAAAATTTTTCTAGACGCTTTAGGAGCGATAAGAAAGAGAAAAAAATTGCAGGAAATTATCGAGTTTCAAAGCTTTTGAAGAGAAGAGGAGAGAATAAAAAGAGGAACAAACTACCTACATTGTCAATTAACGGAGAGTTACGAATTAGCTCTGTTATTTATAAATAGAAGAGAAAAGAAAAACGAAAAATTAAACATTTTTTTCAATAATACGAAATATATTTGAAGTAAGGAAGATATAAAAATGGCGGGCAAAGGACGTAACAAGGATTACAATATGCAGCTGATCGAGACGCTTTATAACCAGGTACCCGCCTTCACCGACGTCTTTGACGAAGACACTTGGTACACTTTCGTAACTTGCTTCGTCGCTGGCACTTTTATAGTCGTTTTTATTCTCTCAAGATTTATAACAATTAAACCAGTCGCGTGAAATTTCAACTCTCATTTATATTTCTTTTTTTTTTCATTCCGTTGAAATTTGATTCATTCTCGTACATTTTTTTCCATTTAATCGTGGTTCAAAAAATCGGACCAAAATTTAAATGAATTTGTACATTTCATTTTTCAGGTCAAATTTGCAATTCATTTATTTTCTCTATTTTTTCACTGTCCATTCTCGCAGGCGAAACATTGATGATTAAATCATGAGTGATTATACTCAGGCTTGCTCGATTAGTGCTCGTGATAAGATGAAAAGTGTGGAAAATGAGAGAAAACCTTAAAAAATAATGTCGATCAATGTTGCATTTGTTTCGTAAATACAATTTTGTTAAATATTCAACGGCTCAGAGTTTTCGGGTATTCATTCATCCTTTCCATTCCCGCAAACAATTTTCTTCAATCGAAGAAAAATCGTGACGTTTGCATCGTTGGAATACCACGAAATTTATCTTTTTTTGTTATTTGACAGAGCCTAAAGTTTGCATGCAGCGTTTGAGTAGGATAATTGGATATTTTTTTGGGACGTAAATCTGGGAGGGAAATTTAGACGATTGCAAAAATTAGAAAAATATTTTCATTGAGTTCCAACGATGCAAACTTCAATGCCATGGAAAATTCAGTTTAGAATTTATTTTTGTTTTATTTTATTTCCAATTTTTTCGTCTTCATTTAGGATTTTTTGAGTTTGGACGTCTTTGAGTTTTTTCTATGAGGTTGTCGAATTTTTAATAATTTATACCTCTTCCATATAATTTTGTCAACATGGGCTTCGTGGATACATTTTTTTTAGTTTGAGTTTGTTTCAATCTTTTGTCTATGGGATTTTCAAAATATTATCTTCGATTATATTTTCTGCACAACTTTATTATCATGGGTTTAGTAAATATTTCATTTTTTTGGATTAATTTCCAATTTTCGTATTCCAAAAGTGCAAAAAAGTGAAAAAACGTTTCGTAAAACATTTTGTTTTTTTATTTCGAACAGTTTTTTTTTACTCCTTTGTGGTTCAATAACTTTTTGATGAGACTGTACGCGAAACGATGAGAGAAAACATTGCGGTGACTCGAAGCCAAGAACCTCCGTACATAAATACGGGGGACAAAGCTCTACCGCACGCACATTCAATTCTTCCCCTCCCCCTTCCCCGTCCTCTCGCCCTCGTGCTCTTTCACAAGAAGAACGAATACGTTCTTGACGATTTAACAACGAGATTAAAAAATTTGTGCATCATTGTAAGGAACAATTTTTTTCATCGTGTTTTATATTTAAACAAAATAATATTTCGGCTTTTTAAGAAATTGCACGAAAATTTTATAGCAGACGTAACGAGGAGGAGAAAAACGACAAATTTTGTAATTCTGAAACGTAACTAAAATTCTTTTTCTAATTATCGATTTTTTTTTATTCCCAAAATAAATAAATTCCCGATATAATTGATTAACAGTTAACTTATTTCATCAAATAAAACATATAATTTTTACAAATGTAACTTCGAATAGATCGACGAGATAAGAAAAATCGATCGATGCTTATTTTTTTCTTAAATAAATTGAAGAAAAAAGAAATGCAACGAGCATGTGGGATCAAAAATAAATATAGACGGAGCGAAATAGCTGAAGACATTGTGTTGAGAGACCGATGGCCAATAGCTTTAGCGCATCTCTCCATAAATTCAATATTAGCATTGAGGGATATTTTTTGTTTTCTTTTTTTTGTTCGCGATATGGAATTACGTGGATAAGTTTGACGTCAATAAGGAGGGGATTGAACGAAAGCTTGAGGTTTCTTGAATCGATGTAGTGAACGTTGAGTAAAAAAAGAGTCGGTTTGTGCCTGCGCCAATGGGGACTCGGGAAATAAAAAAAGAGAGGAAACAAATCAACTAAATGAAACTCGAGAAACGCTTCGCGAGATGCATTTACCGGCGGACCATTTTTCGTATCGAAAGAGAGGGAGAATACATTTTCGAGACTATGCAATTTCGTAAGGGAGAGAAGAAGGGATGCAGAAAGTCGGATAACAAAAAGCATGAGAAAAATTTTTTCCGAACGAGATCCAAAATTAACTGTAGACAAAATGGAACTTGGAGATTTCATGAAAGTTGGCTTTTCGATATTTATTTGCATTCCAACATTTATTCAGTACTGTTTTTATTTACAATTGGAAAAAAAATATTTTTGTTTTTTTTTTCTAAAATCTTCTTAATCGATTATTAAGATCGATCTTCATTCATTTCAATTTACATTTATTCTCATTCATTATTTATTTATAGTTATACTTCCCAGTTCCATTGATATTTTGAAAAAATTAATATTTCATTCATTCGATCAATTTAAAAGTTTAATTTCTCTCTTTTGCGAGTCCATTGACCGAAAACTCATTCCTCCAGTTAAAAGAGATTACTCAAGTTCTCATTAATTCATTTTTTTTTCCTTCCGAGTATCAAAAAAGGAGTATTATCATTTCGACTATTTATAATTCAAGGACCAGCCCCAATTTTTCGTAAAATCGTACACACACATATATATAAGTGAAAAAATAGTGTACTGTTCATATTTGTATAATGGTGTGGTACACAGAGCACGGTAAGAGCGAAGCAAGCAACCTCGAACCGGGACCTTGGGACTCGGTGCTCAAGAGAGCCGAACGAGCGAACGAGAGGGAGAGAAGAAAAACGAAATAAAGAATTAAAGAAACAAAAAATAATAAAAAAAAAAGAGGGAGAACAGAGAGAGAAAGGGGCGGAAAAAAGGGAGGAAGAGAGAGAAGAACGAAGTTGTGGAAAAGAAAAGGAGCAGTCTGAATCCGCGAGAAAGCGTGTGGCTGCTGCACAAGCTTCTTGCAACCACGCTTTTCCCTCTCTCTCTCTCTCTCTCTCTCGATCTTTCTCTTTTTCGTACCCTCTCTTTCCCTCTTTCGGTCCCTCTAACGCTTTCTCTCTCTTTCTTGCACTCTTTCATTCTCTTTCACTCAACTTGTTGCACGATAACGGTCCAATGAATATCCAGGAATGAGGTATATAACTGGATCGCGGCATTTCGCGAAAAACAACTCGAAGAGCTTAAAAAACACGAGATCTTATAAAAAGCTTCGAAACTCACGAAAACCCAAATTTGACATACAAAGTCACGAGAATCACTAAAGTTTTTCGATTAATTAAAAAAAAAAACACTATTTTGCGGTACATTCCTATTAAAATTCAATCACGAAATGAAGGTTTGCTACATTTTATTTTGTTCGAATCGATAGAATCGACGATTTTTGTAATAGAAATAATTCAATCTCCGAAAAAAAAAGTATCTGCACGTGAATAACGGTATTTTGTCAGATTGATCGAAGAAATTCGATCGTCGATCATTTCGGAGGAGTTTTAAAAAAATGACATTTCGCGAGGTACGAACGAAAGATGGCGTTGACGTGACGCAAAATGATCGCGCACAGCGCGTCGAAACTCAAGATTAAAATTAAATATACGAAATACAAAAGAAATAAAAAAGAAAACAATAAAAAGAGAGTAATAAATGAGAACTTACCTGATGTATGGTGAATTCTCACTGTTGAAAATGAAGTGGCGTTTGTCTCATTAACGCGCGAATACCTTCGAGGATTGATCCCCGGAAAGTTGCACTTCGCGGAATGAAATTCCGCGTAATATTTACGACTGTTTTTAAAATTTGTTATGTCTGTATGTATAATTTTCCGAAGCGTCGTAATTTTTCACAAAACTGGACACTAGTCACGTTCACTACATTTCCCCCGCAAAAGTTCGAAAGATCGCGAAGAGAAAAAAACAGAATGATACCTAAATGAATTAAATTAAAATCTGTTATTGTTTAAAAATTGTAAATTTATACATTATTGCAAGAAAAATTTGTGGTAATTTAAATAAATTATGTCCCATTGCTCGCGGACTTTTTTCTTTTGGGGAAAGAATGAAGAGCCGCGAATTTGATGATTCGCCGGGAGAAATAAATCATTATAGCGCGAAGAAAGAAGGGGGCGAAAACGCGCGTGAACAACCTGCCGCTACAGCGGTCACGAGACGACTGAGCACCGGGGACCGAGTGTCGACTGTTTGTGAACACGCTCGTGTATTCGCGTTTTTTCTCGTGTGTGTATATTTATGTACACATACATCTACAAGAATATATACATATAATCGCGAGTTATTCGAGAAGTGCACACAAAAGCCTCGACAAGATTTTGCCTTCCAATGGCAACCATATTGTTTTCGTTTTTTCCGCCTTTTTGCTTTCTTCTCCCTCTTTCCCTTTCGCCACGATACTTCGCGCCTGACCGTCGCAGTGACGTGTGCATAGTTCGCGAACCCGGTGAACCGGAGAAACAATGATGGACGCACGGCGATCACCCATCACAGCCGTCGATCAAACCACGTGGACTCTCGAGCGACTTAACTCAACCCCGCGAATTACATCCGATATAAATTTATATTTCCCGAAAAAATGACAAGCGCGCGGCCAGGTTTTATTATTTATGAAATTTAAGATGTACATATTTGTTACGTTTATAGCTTCGATTGTATATTTACATTTCTTATGTTAATAATGTTTTGTCATTATTTTTCGTAAAAAAATCAACACTGAATTCATTTTTCCATGCAGAATACATATTCGATGGTTTTTAAATGAAGATTTGGCTTTTAAATTCACAAATTCGTTACGCGTCCTTGAGATGACCGTGAATTTGCTCTTCGCACGTACGGTGGCTTCCATTAATGCCTGGACTGGACTTACCGACCGTTCAATTTGCCATGTATAATCATTTGTTTTCAATCCAGGGATTAATGAAATTCCATTAATTGCTGGACCGAACTGGATACCGAATTAGCCGTGTATAGTCATTTGTTTTTAATCCAGGCTCTAATGGAAGTGGTACATTGCGAATGAATGAGAAATTATTTGAAAAAAGGACGCGAAACATAGGAACATGCAAAATTCGCGCTACTCTAGAGGTTGTATTTAATGCTAAAAAGTTAATGTGTATGTGTGACGTTAACGGTTAGTCACTGTGCGCGCATCCGGCGACAGTTTTGTATCCATGGCAGTGCGTGCCCTCGTGCTACGTAGGTACAGACAAGATCCATTGCACGTATACAAAGTGTTCGAAAAGTGGAGTCTGAAAATCGTCGGGTCAAATAGATCGAGAAATCCTGAAGGGAAAAGTTCGTTGGTCATTTTATCTACGACGCACCGTTGATGAAATATTAATTAATTAGTAGGAACAGATCGGCGGATCGGGAGACGCGAGCAGGAGGGCAAGAACGGAGTGGGGAAGTGCAAAGTGAGCGGAGAATAGAGTGGGGGAATCGTGGTGTAGGAGAAGCACAGAGCCGCGCGCGCTCTCGTGCAGGTGCGCCGCTAGGCTCGAGTACGAGGCTCCCCCCACTTCCTCCCGCGCGTGCTGATTGGCTATTACAAATTAATTAATATCTCATCGACGGTGCACCGTAGAGAAAATTGCCCAACGACTTTTCTCTTCAGAATTTCACAATCTATTTATCCTGAAAATTTGAAGCCGGGCTTTTCGGACACCGTGTATATAAACGCACGAGAGTATATATGTAAATATTTTTCATCACTTTTGACTATATCTTCGTAGCATTTGTAATCTATGGAAAAAAAAACTGCGCGCCATAGAAAATCGACGAGATTGAACAAAAATACACAAAAAAAAAATAAGTAATAATAAAATGCCGGTAATGAAAACTCGTTTTATACGATAGGACAAGGAGTCACTCACGTATGTATGCGCTCGCTCCTCACGATTCGCGAACCGGTCTGCGGAAAATGTGCACGTAATTTATAAATATGTACATGTATATGTACATACATAGCCGATGTATTTTGATGAAAAAACATTTCAGGTTTGCATATTGTTTTTTATAATATAAAAACTCAGCAAACATTTTTTTAGTTATTTTCAATATATTAACAAAAAAAATGCGAGTTAAAATATTTTTCAATTAATGTGCACCATGTCTGTAATTATTTGAATAAATGAAAAAAAATGTAATCACTATTTTCAATAAATGGACATCACATTTACTCGGACCGAATTTCGTAGGATCGATGAAAAAATTCATTTTATTGTGTAATTTTCGATTCTCCAATGTAAACAATAATAATGACAACAGAATGTTTAGCTAAAAGTAATGTTTATGATTTATTCAATATTGATGGATTTTACACAAAGAGGAAAAAACTGGAAAATACGACTCGTGGAGTAGAAAAAGTCCGTAATTCCATAACTTTGGGGTTACGTTTATAAGTGTACAGCTTTTATTTTGTACTCGATATAGTAATACTTGGGGGAATAAGCGATATCGGGCAAATTATTTGGGCTGGATAGACTCGATAATTTGCTTCAAAAAACGATATTATTTAATGAATGTTGACAAGTGATCGCGCGCGGCAAATGAAACATGCAACGCATATGACGTTGGAATGAAAGACAAGAACTAGAGACGACATGGATGAATTTTGAAAAAAAATAGTAATTTTCAGTAAAAATGTTGAGGTCGCGGGATTTTCGGCTGACGAAAAAACAATCGGCAACTGTCAAGGTTGCCATTTTTTACATCGCTCGTCTTCTACACATGAGCTCCGATACACGAGAGCTGGAAATACAAAGCGCGCTTCCTATAAACACACACACAGGCAGGCACGCGCGCGCACATATACACATACACGCGTGGACGCTCTATCCTCGTCGCTCTTTTTCTCTATCGGGACTCGCGTACCCGGGGTATCGCTGTCACAACAATGGAACATAAAAGCCGATTACCCGCGCTTTATTTCACGACGACACCGGTATTTTCACCAACGTCATAACGCAACAACTTTGAATACGTTACTTGATCAAAACACCAAATCGGCGGACCGCAATATTATGAAAACCCGATGCGAAAACCTCACGCAAATAACCAACGCGGTGAAGAATTTTTTTTAAAGCGGAATTCGCCAAGTATTCATCGGTCACCACTCGCGAGGCAATTCCGTCTCTCTCACTCTCGCTCACTCTATCGCTCTCTCCCCCCCTTTCGCTACTTGTGCGATTCACGGCTACAGACGCGCTTGCGCAAAATGCAACAAGGCCGTATCTTTCGCGAGGGCGTCCGAAACAATTTATCAATGAAGTTAAGCCCGAAACGTAGCTCTTTTCAAATTTTTTTCTCGTTCTCATTCTCCAATAAAGGAAAATCGAAATGAACTACAAAAAACTCTATTTTAGTGGTGGGAATTAAGGTAAAAAATGACCGCTACGTTGTAAACCTTTGTCAAACGATAAAGAAACGCAGAAAAGCCTTAAATTGTCCAGTCGCACCTGGAATCATATCGGGAATCGAACAACCAATGAAAACTTCCCGCGAATCGAGCATGTAAACACATCTGGATCCGCAGAGACACGCAACCAAACATTGTTAACCTCAAACATGTGGAATTCATTGACAAATACATGAAAAATTCTCGAAAAATGCGTCACATACGATTTCTTCATTTTTTCGTCTTCCCCCTCGTGCCTTTTGCTTCAGCGACATTATTATTCCTTTTCGCTATTTATCCAATCTGGAATATCAGTTGGCGGCAATGTCATACTTATATCGATTAACCGGCTTAACCAATGGCGCGTTTGTGCGTCGTAAACAAAGGCACGTGATTGGACGCGCCGTGTTCCCGCCGTTCACACGTTTTCTCAAGCATGCGTGTACACGATTATGTCACCCGGATTTTCTCTCCCCTGTTTCTCGCTGATGATCAATCCTACATTTCATGAACTCAACTCAAATAACTCAACGTCAAATATTATCGTACACCTTCCAATTTGTCTCTCAAAAATTGATTTTTACGATGAAAAATATTGAAAATTGATAAAAACATCCGCGACCAATATCTGACCCTCAATTTTCTTCGCAATAGCAACGTGACCCTTACCAGCGTCTTACCTAGATACGTCTAGTTCAAGGTCATTTGCGCACGATGCAGTACCAAGTTCACCTGGCGCTATAGTCACATCCAATCTTTTTTTTTCCACTATCAAAACAAAAATCCTTTGATTTCCTGCGAGCATGAACGCTAAAATCACGATTTATTATCAATTTGAAGTTTTCCGATTTTCGGGAAATCGAATTTACCGTTGACATTACAATTACAAGCAGCCTAACGGCGCCAAAAATGTTTGACACATTTTTCCTTATTCCAATATCGAAAAAATTGAAAATTACTTTATTCTCATCCCCTTAAATAATTTATTTAGTTTCATCGATTTTTTAAGTCTCCACGAACTAAAATAACGATTAGTTGTGAACAACCCAGCAAACACATTGGGATTATTTTCGCAACTTTTATGTAAAATTTACATAAACTCGTAACTTTTACATCAAAGTTACGAAAATGATCCAAGT
>JABSMR010002763.1:0-12087 GCA_018902295.1 Dusona sp. PSUC_FEM 10030013 | reverse complement strand
AAAAAATTTGTATTCGCATATATAATACTAAAGAATATATTCACCAAATTTTATAAAATTATTGTCATTTTTCAATTTCGTATGTTTTTAACATGGCAACATTGTATGAAGCTGATGTACCTCCTTAAGGGTATGTATCAGTCGTTTCGCTCGCTTCGGATTTTCGAAAGTGAAAATATTCGACACCGTTTGATCGATCGGAATAAAAAAGTCTTAGCCCACGCAGAAAAATGGGCTAAGACTTTTTTTATTCCGATCGGACGAACGATGAGAAAAAATATGACTCTCGAAATTTGCAGCTATCTCTCTCGCACTCACGGTGGTGAGATACCGACTGATTTATGCCCTTAAGAAAAGCCTTGCGTAGATTCATGCAAGTCCGTGTTGAAGGCAGGACTATGAATACTAACCTAACCTTTTTCTAAAAATCATTGAAACAAACATTACGACAAAAGACGAAGACTTTATTATAGGCAGAAGGCTTGGTTGAGAAACAAGAGAGAGTGTGATTGAATAATAAAAAAAAACGACCGAAAAAAAACAATACGTCTTTAATAATGTAGGTCGCTTGTAAAAATTTGCCCCAAAGTTATCAAAATATAATTCGTGGGTTGATTCAACTGATTTGCCTGAAATTACTAGGTCGCGATGCTAATTAGATATCATGAATCCTGGCTGGTGGTTCGTCCCTCCAAAGGACCTCGGCCAATGGTTTATATTTGTTTTTTTATCGTCTTATAAGATCGAACTACTTTCGTTTCGTTCTACTGACTGACCGGCCTAGTTATAATCACCAAGACCTGGTGCTATGCCGTTTTGCTCGATTGCTTACTCGCTTGTGCTTACACCTTAGTAGAACAGCCCCTTGGCCTTGGCCCTCCTTCACGCAACTCCGCGTTTCTACGATCTACCTCCTTCCAACCTTCTTACTACGTCAACTCAACCTTTCGAGAGTCAACTTGACTTAACACGGATTTGATCATTAACTGTATAGTTGATACACACGGCTCGTACCAGAACTCCCACGTTTTCCCCTCTTCGTCAAGGGATGATTCATGTTCACGTAAAATTTTATGGCACTCCATGCAAATGTTTCTCAATAGAGTAGAAATTAATATTTCTCCAGGAAAATGTAATTCAACCCTATTCAGAAAAGACCTATTACTTCAATGGACAAGCCAGTTTGCTTCCCTCTGCCGTGGTCAGAATATGATTCATATTTAGTGCAGGATTCTATGGTATGTAAGAAATGGTTATACAGTCGGGACGAGCGTTTTGAAGTTGTCGAGAATGGAACTGCCAAAGTCACTAAGATGACTTACGATTATTTAAAAAAAGTTGTTAAATGACAAAAATTATTTAAAAAAAGCATATTTCCACTCTGTAAAAAAACTTCTTAAGCAAATGTCATTATCATTATTTTTTCAACCTTTTGAGTTCTATTGGAAAAAAGATTCGACAATATAACTTTTATTAGAAAAGAAAAATAATAAAAATTGATGGATTCATCTATCATTCACAATTAAAACAATAAGCAATTTTGAAGAAACAATTTTTTTATACAGAGATCGTATAGTATGGGCGAAAATCTTTAAACAATTATACAGTTCTCATACCAAAAATGAATGGATTATAATGAAAATAAATTGTTTGAAATTGCTCTTAATCGAAACTCAAATGCCGTGGATGACAGCAATATGAGAAAAAAAAACGAATGAACAAAGCAAATTTCATAATCTTACATTGTTTCGAGCCCCTACGTCAGCCCCGAGATCAATCATACGATCTAAAAATGCTGTTCTGTTATCCTTAACGGCATACATCAAGGGTGACATTCCGGTGGTCTGAAAAAATTAATCGATGACGTTTAAAAATGATATCTCAAATTGCTCTATTCAGAGAAGGAAAAAATGAATGTTGGACACTAACCGGATCCATGACACCAGCCAAAGGCGTCGTGAATCCATCTTCGCCCGCGCTTTGCACACTTTTTTCCAAAGTTTTAAGCAACTGATCGCACGGAGCCCATTCGCCACGACTCGCCAGACCAAGAAGCCTTTGGGCTCCTTCTCTGGCGGTTGCTCCTGCAGATCCTGGTTTACTTCCGGGCTGTGACGGCTCGACACTCGGGGCTCCATTACTTCCTCCTGTTGACGCTGATCCTCCATCGTCCTTTCCACCAGCAGGACTTTCCTCTTTGCTCGATGAAGTTTTCTTGTCGTCTTTGACGCCCGTGGGCTTTTTATTATTACTGCTCATGTTATATCAAACTTTATATCCTCAAAACATCTTTCACGAAATCCATTCATCTCGACTAGTAAATTTTCAGTTTTTTTTTGGGTTCTTTTATCATATATTCTTTTTTTTTTTGATAATATTCTTTTTTAGTTCGACCCTGTAGTACAATTATAATGAATGTTTAATTATATTTGTGCCATTTCATTTTAAATACAGTATCAATATTTATCATTTTTCGACTATTTCTTGTGCGTATTCAAAAACATGCAAAACGATTTCAGCAGATAGAAAAATGTGTAGAAAACAGCTTTCAATTTTCCGTCTTTTTTCGAGTTAATCACGAGGAACCTTTGTTGGTCTTCTTTCTTACGCAATAATGTAAAATCTATGTTACGACGAGTCCAACATTGAATCTCATGGTCGTAATTGCGACGAACTTGTTTTTCCGTTATTATCGCTTGATTTACGATCCTCACTAAATTCTTCCGTTTCACGATCCCCGATAACATTTGTGTTCAGAAAATATTCTTACACTGTTACACTCGTTGTTAATCAAAAAGCACTCACTACAAAGCAGTCAAAATATACTGCACTTTTGTCACTAGTAATTTCACGTCTCGATAATTTCGGTAATCGAACGGCTTTCTGTTGAATCATCGACAAATTAATCAGGGGGACGCAAAATGTGTAAATAAAGAGCGTAAAACTTCGTTATAATCGAGTTTGATATGACATTTTTCAACTGCCTGTAAAAAAAGATCTCTCATCTTAGGGTGAAAAAGGGGGCAGGTAAGTTCGTTATAAGGGGGTTGATTTCTGTTTCTTCACACTGGTGTACGTCTCGCGGTTATTCTCGCGATTCTGAAGACGGTTCGAAGGATAGAAAGCGTAGGAGGGTAGCTTTTAGGACCTTCGTTTGTAGCACGAGGATCGACCAATAGTAAGGTTGCTACCGTGGTTCGTTAAGCTCGTATTTTACATGCATACTATCCAGGTATGAAATACATATACAAATACACTGACAATCGTATCGAGATTTGTTGGTGTTGGTGAACGTGCATCTGTGATCGTTGTAGAAAGAGAAAAAGGGAAGGGGCCCTCTGTGGGGACTGCGCAGTCTGGATTCTATACATGTTGCCCATCTAAGAAGTTAAGAAATGGGAGTTGGACGGGAGGTTTTTCGCCGGGGGTTCCCCGCAACCAACGGCGGCCACGCCGACACGCGACTTCCGTTTCAGGGTAGACGCAAGCACGCCATCGCTTGGGATAAGCCAGACCAAGAGAGGGCTTCGCCTACATGTATATCTATATTCAAATGTTATTATATATTTACGTATAAGACGCTCCTCTCACTTGATCAACATTCAAACCGCAAATCTGGTCCATTTGTTGTCAAATTTCTTTTCATCTTAAATATCTATTCGGTCATTGACTAGAGTCATTTATTAATGACGATTTTTCTAGTCTCGATCAACGAGAAAACGCAATCGTATGGTACTCCTTAAAGTTTTACTTTTTTATCTAATGTTTTAATCGGTTATTTTTTTAAATTATCAAATGGCGTCTAAATGTTCGATTTATTCTGTTTATTTTATCACAATTTATCGTTTTTGTTGTTGATGCTTTTATTACAAAAGATATTGAGCGCGGCCTCTCTTTTGTAAAGAAACATTGACACGTGGGCCCTAATTAGGACACGATATTTTTTGTGAAAATCGTTCCTAAATAAATAATAAAGAAATAACGTCATTAAAAATACAACGCTTTTTAAAAATCAGACGAAAATATAGGAAAGCATGTAATAATTTAAGAGACAATGATACCTAGTCAATTTGACGTAAAATAACTTATACATTAACTAAAGGGAGTACAGTATGTCCTCTTCTTTAACTGCTTGGTTGACAAAATCTTGTCTCACTTTTTCACTTGCAACCACAAGGCTTTTAGAACGACTGGGGTTTTAGCCTTTTGCTGAGTCAAGTTCACATGCATCTGGTCTAAATTATCCAAGGTTTATACTACACCCTGTTTTCAGTTGAAACATGAATAAATTGAGGTTACAATATTTTTTATCCTGATTTTGGAAGCTTTCGTCTCTCTTTTTTTTTAATTGAGATGACAATGTCCGTGTTACCGTCGTCGTTTTATTTATTTAAATTCCCTTGTACAAATGGATCGTGTAAATCGTTCTGCATCGGAGAGATCGACGATTGAGTTATAATCCATTGCTACACAAGTTCTAGGTGTAGTTTATTTGCAGGCTGATCAGAAAAGTTTGTCAAGGCAAACTTCTCACGAGAAATAAGGTCAGCCAGTCGATCCTTGAGATCTTACGCTCGTATTACCTAACACACGCAATGTCAGACGTGAGATTTTCGTTACAGTTGCGTGCGTTTGATGATCTTTGAAGTACACTCTATATGTGATATACGCATGAAAATATTTCCGTAAATCAGGGATAAATTGTTTTTAATCAAACACTTTTTGGTTACTATCAAAATTTACCAATGAAAAATATTATTTTTTTCTTGGAATTGTACAATTTTTTATGTGCCTTACTTCCTAATTAAGTTACAAAATTTCTTGAGTTCTTTTACGTATGTGATATTTAATTAATAACTCAAGAAAATTGCAGTTTTTCCACTATGTCATTTTGCCCCGGTCACGTAGAAAGGTTATTTGGGATTTTATACACAACATCTGCTATATTCACGTTTTTATAATTGACTACGTATTTACGTATGTTTATTAGCGTCCATAACATATGTGTTACAATTTCAACGACAATAAATTCCCTGTTTAGTCTCTCTCGGTGTTTTGAACAGGATAGTCCTCTGTCTCACGTGCATGGTCGCATTGCAGTAGATACAGAAATCGTGTCTTAACAGTGTCCGTAACTACTGGTCGACGACGTCGTACCTTCGTTGACCACCTTATAAATCACCGGGGAATCCGGGCATTGTTCCACTTTGTGATTCATCCGACGAACCTGCCGTGATGACATTGACGAATGACGATCCTTAAAGTAAAAAGATTCGTATTAGGGATGGACGATGAAAGAAAATCCTTTTTTTTAAAGCGATTACAAATATTCTGAATTAAAAAAAAATGGATTTTTCAAATTACCGCTCATTGTTCTTCAAGGAAGCTTTCTCGCGCGCAGTATTCGAGCAACGCGTTTTTCTGGAAACTACATTTCGCGCCACAGTCGGGAATTCGAAAAGTTGTCAATATTTCTCGATCGCTTCTTTTTTTCATTTCGAAAAGGTTTTCTCTAGAGTCCGTCGAGCTATTCATTTCATATTTTGTTGATAAGGTTATAACTAATTGAAGAATCATTTTTTTGGGGAAAAACTCGTACCTGATTCCAAAATGTCACAAATTAGCTTATTTTTTTGAAATAATAATAATCACTTCAACAGAATATGACGACAATGCTATATCGCAAGAATCACTTTATAATACTTAATACATCGCGTAACCAGCAATTGTATGTACGCGTATAAGTATCCTGTGTGACCTTGTTTTTGATTCATGGTCAGAGTACATAAGTATACATTATTGAATGAAAAGGAAAAAAAATCAGTGAGTCAAATAATTTGTTACTGGTTCATCACATATTTATGTATAGCTTACTCGATATTATAATCACAAAGATATTTAGTGACGAAAATACCAAACAGAAAAGTGAAATGGAAAAAAAATCTCTACAGTCGTCACACTACACTCATTTGCAATGCTACAAAGTTTGAAATTGAAAGATACCCTGTTCCATTCGTCGATAAGATTACTCGCGGTTACTCTTTCGTTAACATATTTATCGTTGTCTCTCGCTCTTATCATGTCCGGTTCAGTCTCTACTGAATAGTGAAATTAGTCGCTCGTGATCATTTTCGTTCGAGAATACGTATTCGCAGCCGCCAATCGTTTATTTTTCTTTGGATAATCTTGCGATAGAAATGTTCGGATCGTCGCGTCACGTTGGATTTTCATCCCGACGCATTTTTCTATCGTTGAATTATCAACATAGCAGCGTCAAGAAATCTTCGAAGTGGTTATCAATTTGGAGTCAGCGTAAGTTAATGAATAAATTTGTATTTTAGAGGAAAAATTCTGTTATGAAATTCGAAAATTTCCTTTTTTGTTTTCTCATATTTTATCAAACATTTCGTTTATTTTATTTAAGGATTATCAAATTCGGAGGTTTTAATCATTGACAAGCAAACTTCCAATCACATTGTTACAAAACGATGGAATACTTCGGGAACTTCCGAAAGCCCATCGTATTTTCGTCACAAAGTCGATACTCCACTTTTGGAAATGACCACGGGCAAATTGATGGAAAGTGCGGTGAAAGAATGGCCAAATCGTGATTGTATCAATAGTTCACATCAGGGTGTGAGAATGACGTACAGGGAAGTGCTTCGTAGAGCGGACAAATTGGCAGCTGGCCTTTTAAAATTGGGTCTGAAGTATGGCGATCGAGTGGTTATATGGGGTCCGAACGAACTTGAATGGTTTATTTCGTTCGTGGCAATTGCGCGTGCAGGTTTAATAATGGTAGGAATCAATCCTGCATTTCAGCAGAACGAAGTTAATTATTGTTTGACAAAAGTGGATGCCCGAGCGGTCATAAGTCCGAGGAGGTTCAAGACTCAAAATTATGCGGAGATGTTGATAAGGGCAAAGGAAAGCTGCCCAGGCTTAGAGCACATCATTATCTACTCCGAAGATCACGTTACGTGAGACATCTTTTTTTTTGCTTTTTATATCACTATAATTTTGATTTTAAGTTTCATTAGTGATTTTACGACGACCCCGTAAGTTTTGTGAAAGAGGACCCTCACGTTGCTCATAATGTCAGCCCTATTATTCGATCTGTGGTCGTGTTGGGCTTTGCTGATTCATGAATATCGCGTGTACCACCGCAACATCGTTCTATATAACTAACTCTCAAGAGTCTTTCTTCGTCTACGCGAAACGGGTTAAGCACTTGTCGTGACAATTGTGTCAAACCATATATGCAGGCTATACGGTTACACGGTTACCACAAAAATCTCACTTCATTCTTTCTTCTTCATGAGTTTTCAGAACTAATTTACCTGTTACTTTTACCCTGAAATTTTCAAAAGTGTTTAACACGAAAGGGTCTTTTAATTTTGGCTAAAAAGCCAGTGTCTCAGTCCTCTTGCTAATTCACTAATAATTAAATAAAAATTTTGCAAATATCATCATTTCATATGATCGTTATTTGTTATAACAGTTTAAATATAAACAGAAAATTAGCATGCAGCCTATTTCTTTCGGAATTCATTATATTCAATGATAATTTCAATATGTTGAGGTTCCAATCCTAGAGAGAACGAAAATAATAAAAAAGCTCAGGTGATCGGAATTGTTCCAACTCAGCATATATTTCGTTGTATTGATTCTTGTTTTCGTGATACATGGGTATTATTATCTGACATACTGGAAAATTCGATGGTCTAGATATTTTATGTTCAAAGCATTTGATTGTGTCTTGTGTGTGTGTGTGTGTGTGTGTCTGATTATCCCGCGAATTTTTACGGCAAAGGAAGAAATGGAAATATCAGACGTTAAACCTTATGTTATTGTCTAACAGCCTCGGGTGCACAGTTGAATTCCACTTTACCACAATTCGTTGTAAATTTCTGGGATTGTAAATGCCGGTACCTTTTTTTTAGGACGATTTGAAAGAACTTACCACACGTCAATTTAGTATTGTGTGGTAACTAATAAACTAGGAAATCTTGTGGTTTTTTAATATTGGAACTTTAATAATAATGAGTACTTGTATAATTGTTACACGAAAAATAGCAAATTTTTGAAATGATACTGGATTATTGCTGTTGATTGAACAGATAGTTTGAATTGTTTTTAACAAACTGACAATTCTGAAAGTTTCAGCAAACCTTGTCAGCTGGGAAAAGGCGTCACGCCTTTTCCGAGACTTCCACAATTGTGTGTTTGCAAGGATAGGACGATCCCTTTCCTTGACCAATTATAAATTTACTCATATTAACCGTTTTTCTCCGTTTGTTTGGATAACCTCTTAACAAAATTGTAATACAGGAATTTTTACTGTTGACCCGGTATAATTTCGAACATAACTCGAAATTTGCCAGAGTTCGTTTTACGAGTTTGCCTGCTTTTGAGCTCGTACTGAAATTTCATTCGCTTCTAATAAGGAAAGTAATTTATGAAAGTACAAAAAAGATAAACACTTAAAGAAGGTATCATCGAGTGTGCACACGCAATGTAACTGAGGTTCTTAACGGAGAACCGTGCGCACTTAATGCCCAAATTACTACCGTCCATATTTAAAAAAAAAGTCTATTGCTGTACCATTTTTGGATTGACTTTCGTAATCAATCGAAATTGTGACTTTCCTTAGCCGACTATTCCTCCACCGCTTCATCTTTTCCCCCACGTGTGTGGCTGCAGTCGACTTATTCCCCACTGCATCGCATTTACCAGAGGTGATGGAAAACTGCAGAAAATCTTGCCGATACAGCTGGTACTTGACTAATCTCCTCGGAGATGACTCGGGATTTTAGTAAAAACAATTGAACATTTTTTGAAATTTTCAATTGGTGTTTGGCCGACTTACGGCATACGAGCTCGAGCTTTTGCCTACTAGACTAGCCGCTCTTCCTCATTATTTTTATATTGTTTAGATTTTTCGTGTTATAGACATGATGCACGCATGTTATTTATGCATCGTTGCATAAATAACCGACTGTGGAGTATTATCTTCAATGCTGTAAAAATGTTTGGTGGTCACAATTGTCCATAATTGATAACAATTTCTTTTCATAATATAAACAACGTGCCATTGACGTGAAATAAAAGGGGCAAAAATCTGATATTTTTATCATCTTAATGATTTTCTCTTCATTCATAGTAAACTTTTTTCTATATATATTGAAAATTTTAAGTCAAACAATCGTTTGAAGGAAGTAACCGAATCTTTTTTTGAGTAATCCACAGTATTGCATTTTTCCGTGTTTAAATATCGATCTTCTGCCTGGTTGTAGGAGCGTCCCAAACTTCCGATTGAACTGATTGATCGCCTTGCGGCATTTAATGGGATTCTCCAGGTGCAATTAGGCTAATGGTTAAACGAAACTCTCTTCTCTCACGATTAAACTCTGCTATGCTACGGCGTAAATAAAACGTGGATAAAAATAATCGATAAAAGTATTAGAACATTTATTTCTTCTTTTCGCAGTGGTACTCGTCGCTTTGTCGATGTCGAATCACTCGCCAACATCGTCGAGGTGCAAGCTATTGCTGCAACGCAGGATGAAATATCGCCCTACGACGGATGTAACATTCAATTCACTTCCGGAACTACAGGAAAACCGAAAGCTACTCTTGTTTGTCATAGAGCTTTTGTTAATAACAGCAGACAGGTGAGAACTGATCTAGTATTATTTACCATCTACGCATCCAATAAGTTGAAATGATAAGAAAATCGATATCATTTATTTTACTCACTTTGGATAACAGTTTTTCATTTTTAATACCAATAAATTCCCGTTAGAAATAATCGTTTTGTTACTTAAGGAACGCTAGGAATTTTAAGAGTCTTAACCTGGTTGCAGACGATCCTTTAAAAAATAAGCTCTATATGTATAATTGATTAATGAGTGTGGGCTAATCGGAGGTGTGGCTTGAAGGAGTGTTAGAATAATTTGGTGATTTTTCTTACGTATATTATATTTATATACGACCAAAAAATGGGTCATTGGTTGAGAGGAAGAAAGAAATATTCGATGGAAGGTGCAGAATTTCCAAAAGTTTTATCCAATGTTTAATGGTAATTATAATTCGAAGAAGTAAAATAAAGTGGACGTAAGCGAAGTAAGTTTTTTTTTTCTCACACAGTGGTTAACTCGTTGAAAATTTAATTACGATCTCACATCTTTATCAACCTTGTAATCTTAACTTTCAATCCGGGTTCTCGAAAAACTTTGTGGCCAGAATACTAGAATTATCGTTTTTCTTCTTCTTCTTAGGACCACCCGCGGTTGGAATGATGAATTATAATTTTGCTTTCAATCAGACTGAGTAATGAGTTCAATCATTGAAACTTTGGCTCAGATTCCATTTCTCATTTTGATTTTTTTTCTTTTTGATTTGTTTGATTGTTTGATGTTTGATCTGATTTGAATCAGATTCAGATTTGGTTTATGTGTTAAAATTTATTTTTAAAGGGTGCAGACAGATTAGGATTGATGAACGATCATCATAAAATTTGTATGAACGTGCCATTCTTCCATGCATTCGGTATGGTAATGGGTCAGTTCGGTGCTCTTCATTCTGGAGCGACAATTGTCCTCGAATCGGCATCTTTTAATCCAAAAAATTCTATCGAAACTATTATAAGAGAAAAGTGCACTGTAGCTTATGGAACTCCAACGATGTGGGTAAGGAACTCGAAAACAGTCACGAGCTTTTTTATTCTTCAATAATGTTAAAAAAATTGGCCAATAAACAACAATTGCAGATTCATTTATTGGATGCTCGTGAGAGGCTTCAGGCACCAGTTAATACTCTTCGATGTGGTATTTCCGGTGGATCTATTATTTCACCTAACCTTGTGAAAAAAATACGAAACGAACTTGGCTGTGATGGACTTCAAGTAAGAAATTTATTTCTAAGTATAAAAGCAACGAAAATACTAAAAAACTACACTGAGAAAAGAAATTTGTTGAATCAACTAATTACGAACCGCGAACAAAGCATGCTGTTCACTCAACAAATATTTGGTTGATCCAACCACTTAAATTGTTGCTTGAAATAAATATCGCGACGACAATAATATTGTTGAGTTAACCCTAATCCCCTGAACATGGGTCGTTTGTGTTCATGCCAAATCTTTGAACGTAGCCTACATGCCTCCGAATTTTGATGAAAATGTTTATTGAAAAGAGGATTTTCGGGACCGGCAACAATTCTATCGCACAGTTAGGGGTTCAAAGAAGACCTACAAATTTTTTCAGATTTTTCCTTACAGGAGAACATAATGAAATGAGCAGCGGAAGCTAATGACCCATGTTCAAGGTTTACGGATGCTAAAAACAGCGTCATGGGTTTAGGGTTAAAATGACGATGGATGAGAATTCCGAGCAAAAACTTTACACCCATGTCTTAGAAAAGAAATTATGATTGTAGTCTTTGTTCATCAAAAATGAGATTGAGCGGTACTAACACTTGCAAAATAATAGTAAATCGAAGTAGAAAAAAAAATATTCCGAAACAAAAAGGTGAAAAAATGAACTAAAATTATTCATGTTTTTGCTATTATGAATGAAACTTACCTGGCCTGTACCTACTACAGTGGCATATCCCTGTCACCGATAGGGAAAGCGCAGGACAATACTAATGCACAAAATGAAAAAAGAATCGTGGCAACGTTGCATGGCCTGTTGTGAAGGGTGTGAGAGACGGAAGAATAGCGGTTATCCCGCTCGTACAACGATGACATGTAGACAGCGTGCAATTTTCATGAAATTTACATCTTTCGAGAATTATTTGCGGTATAGATACGTGGTTAAAAAATATTAAAAAATTCTATTAAATTCAAACAATATTGAATAACGTGTCGCTTTTTTTTTTGAGGATTTTTATCGACCAGGTTTTCAGTGACATATGAAAACGTAAATATTGTTAGGTATTTTACTGGATTCTCTCATAAGTGTCGTGTTAATTTTAGCATTTTCAAATTTCATTTATTCCTAAATGGTGTTGTCAAGCTCATTGAAATTCAACCAGTAATTGAAGGATATTATGAATAATACACGTGCACAAAATTAAAAAAAA
>JABSMR010002653.1:0-12090 GCA_018902295.1 Dusona sp. PSUC_FEM 10030013 | reverse complement strand
CGTTTTAATAGGAATACTATTTTCATGAACAATTTTTTTTCAATTTTCACGATATTCGAAAAGATGGCGATCGAATATTTTGCGGGAAATATATGAGAAAAAATGCAATTTGTCAATTCGCGAATCAAAATCATTTTTTTTGTTTCGTGAAAATGTTTATGCGCAAGTACCCCGAGCTCCGGTAAATATCCAATATGTGTATATACTATATTTGACCCCGCGAGTGACGAGGAAACTTCTGGGTATCATTGTCAGCACAGAGTCGCTCAGACGAGGTTGTAAAAGAAAATATACGAGTGTAGTCAGGATCAAACTTGCAGAGGGGTCTGCGTGAAAAATATTTTCTACCATTTTGCTCTTATCGGGAACATTCTTTATTTCGATATTGACCAAACACAAAAAAAGTTATTGCAATATTTTTTTTTTTACATTCGAAAGGCTCAACATCGTTCAGAAATAACGAAAAAATGTCGAAATAATAATGTTATAAGACCTATATATAGGTCTTTTGGATCAATTGGGCTTTGGATTTGGATCGTAGCTTAGTTCACCCTTACTTTCGCGAAAGCATTCCCCTGTCCCCTTTTCATAGAGCTTACTCTTTCTGGCCTCCATTTCTCTACACACTTTTCTCGAAAGACTCTCCCCACTCTAATTCTCATTTCTCAGCCAACCTCCGCGATAAACTACCCCAAGTCCATATACACATAGT
Source organism: Dusona sp. PSUC_FEM 10030013 (assembly GCA_018902295.1). Classification (NCBI taxonomy): domain Eukaryota; kingdom Metazoa; phylum Arthropoda; class Insecta; order Hymenoptera; family Ichneumonidae; genus Dusona; species Dusona sp. PSUC_FEM 10030013. The sequence goes on along the minus strand of JABSMR010002653.1, from coordinate 11,378 downwards.
CCATCTTTTCCTTTTTCTTTCGATCTCGAGAATCCGAAACTGACTCGCATAACACGTGTTGCCCATACTCACATACTTTGTTACACTTTTGACACGTCATAAGGCAAATTCGATTATTTATGTGGCGCTTTAACGTTGAGTTGAGAAATTTCTTCTTGGTCCTTGAATTTGTAACTATTTACTCGTGGGAGAAATTTACGAGAGTCAAGACAAAGTTGCGAGGGAAGGGGAGCCCGTGCAAGTTTTTTTTTCGAGTAAACGACATGCCGACGTCTCGTAAATAACTCGGGAGTGTCCAGTTAGCGTAAAATAACGAGCCAAATGAGGTTGGAATGATTTTGCCACCTTCAGGCTCCGCACCACAGTCATTTTCTTCGTCATGGGAAAAATTCACTTACTTAACTTAAGTGCACGAAAAAAATTGTAACGGTTCGTAAAAGATTTACAAAGTTTCGAATCGCCTTGTTCATTCGTTATCAACTTTGATCATGGGGTAAAAAAGTAGCGTAAGAATGAGCTACAAAAACTACAAAATTCAACAGAATATTAAGATGTTGAGAATCGTAGCCAAGGGGACGGAGTAGAGGATTTCAATTTCATAAACTTTATGAATATTATTAGCATAGAAAATTTGATTGATGAGAAAAGAAGATGATACTGTCGACCAAATATTGAGAGTGGTAATCCTTTTTTTTTCGTGTAATATAATCTCACGTTTTACGATTAGTAAATTTGTATTGGTGGACTCTCGCTTTTCCCTTCCTCTCTCTTTTTTCTCTTCGATTTTGCTGACCGGTCCCACGGTGTTTACGTCGCTGATTGCCTCTCACTACTGCTTCGTCGATTAGGGCCTGGTCCCTCATTGGAGGAAAGAGTTTCGTCCTCTCGAGGCTCCATGAGCGTCGCGAGCCAAGCATGCAAGATTGTATATAATTTACATGAATTATGTTACGCGATCGTGTAGAGCTGGGATCGAACAGGCGGACGCACAAGCCGATGCGATCGTTGCAAACGATCCTTAACTAACGTATGCCAGAGATTTTATATGTGCGTGTGTGCGTGAGTCCACAAACAACTTGAAATTCCACTTTTGAGTATGAGAATATTTTTAATTGAACTTACTCCGCGGAGGGCACCAGTCACTGCGATGGCTCCTTTCGTGTACTTTGCGAAATATTTTCCCGTCAAATACCTCGTTACATTCCTTATAAAATTACCGCGAATCCTCCAACTTATCTTAATTGCTGTCGAACCACGTTGTAGAAAGTTGCATGTCATTTCTTCTCCCTCTTTATTACGCAAACATATTGATAACATTTGGCAAAAGAAGTTTGAAACTTGTTTTTGGCTCACCAAAAAAATGTTGATTATAAGCAGACGTAAAGTATAAAAAACATCGCAATAACACAAAATACTAATAGCAAAATCTTTGTTTTTATAAGTTTTTTCGTGAATTTTTTTAAAGGTACACCGCAATAAAATTGTTACAAAAAAGTTATCGTACTTTTAGTCATTCAGGGCTAACTAAATATATTATTGTGATAAAAACATGATTATCCTGTATCTTACGAATACCTTCATTGAAAAATGAGTTTTAAAATGGCAAATATTTAACTTTGAGAAATGTAAGATGGATTTCATTGTTTCATTTATAAATTCAGTGTTCATCATCACACGTTAAATATCGATGATCGAAGGTTTCGGATAAGCAAAGAAAATAGTTTGCGAAATGAAGTAAAACTAGTCGTTCGTCTGTAAATCCCTGCGAGGTCTCGGTTATCCTTGTTGTTTGTCGAGGACAGCAAAGTAATCGATGGCAATGTCGGTAACGAAGAGAACTCCGCTCTGGGGTTGTCTTTTCAGTTTCCGTTTCGCCCGTAGCAAACGAGAAATGGAAGTTACCGGCAGCGACTAGATGGTTTTTCGATACCCATCACGACCTGCTACCAGTCGCTTGATGGGTCCATCAGAGGTACCTGCAGTAGCGTTGACCCTCGGCCTAGTCCACCGTTGGCAATTTAATGTATTTTTATCCAGTCAAGTTCAAATGGACACGGGGGTCTTTTTATTAATAAATGAAGGAACATTTTTAAAATATCGTACAATTATTAATTATTGTAGAGTAGAATTCACATTAAGAGACAGATTTAAAATAGCTGTTGCGATTATTCCAATTTTCCCGATGACAACTTTAATCCCATAATGAATTTGCTATGATAATACTTGAAATACCGAATATCCCTGTTATTTAAACTATTACATTAATTTTGTTTGATTTATCGATGAAAATCAACCCCTTTACATATTAGAACGAAATAAATACTTCTCCGGATGCTGATGTTTGCAAACGACTTTATTCAAGTCTGAAAAATATTTAATTTCGTCTACCAAAGTTTTTCGTTCCGCTAACCACTTTTGCCACGGATCAACCCCTGATCAATTTGGTGGATTCGCTCTTGGCGCGGTTAAATCTTCGTGTTCGGGTGTTTCCGTTCGCTCTTCTGGGAATCACTGCATTGGTATTTGAGCTGCGAGTAAAAGCGCATGCGTCGATGAAACGTATCGGAGCTAAATTTGTGTTGGTTCGTGCAGCACGATGGGATGATCGTGCGCAGGTGCGAGAATACAAGATCGCGGGAAGGTTCCCCCCTTCAAAGAAGAGGGAGAATAGATGAGGACCACGCCTGGGTCGTTCTCGAGTCTTAGCCGAGACACGAACCCGAACGAGGGTCGTTACCGTTAGTGGAATGGACCAGCAGCTCGCTTTCCACCGGCCATACCATCTACGTCCTATTTCGATGATCGCCATGCAGATGACGCTGCGATATAACGATCCAATGTTATTGGTTGGTAGGCACACGCGGAATTGCAGAATTATTCGCGGGCTCTCTGTAATGAGCCAGGAGCCAAGAGAACATTGACAATATATACGTAAATTTATTACACACTCGAGAAAACCCAGCATCTTGTTCTCTTGGATAAAGATAAATAAAAATACGTAAAAATAATTAAGGAAAGAAAATGTATATCCAAGGCTTTTCTGTCTTCTATCTTTGATCTTGGGATCTCTTCGTGACCACGGGCATTAAGGTGTTTTTTAACATTTTATTTTAACTCGATTGAACCTGACCAATCGTACGTGATCCTCGACTGCTTATCGAGACGACGATAGGCAGTCAAGGATCAACTTCTCAGAGAAGTTTGAAAAGAAAAAAAAACAAAGAATTGCGGCACGATCATTTCGACGAGCTAAACTCGTACAACAAATAAATTTATACCCATTATCGTGACGAAAGAACATTCTCCGTGATACCAGTGCGTGATACAGAGAGATCGAGCTAAGGCTGATAGACCCGCTTAATTTGTACACGTATAGCTTAAAACACAAGACCGTGATACGGTGTATGATCGACTGTGAAAGTCTTGAAACTTTTGGTTTCTCTTGACAGTCAATAAAACGATATAATAATAATAATGAATCAGAGTATCCACTTATAGGATTGTATACAAAGCTTCATTTTCATTGAATCACAAAATGATTTATTATTATATTATGTACTCGTGCAAAAATGAACTGCAGTTTCAAAGAATGTCGTAAATTCTTGTTTATGCAACACGAAGAGTATTTGGCAAATTTAAATGCCATTTGAATTGTGTATTCGTAGAATTGCATGTTACAAATAATAATAATAATCATGGTTTCTAAATTGTATTTTAAAAATATGAATTACACGAACAACTAAATTTGTAACCAATTAATAATTTGAAACGCATATTTTTATTCATGGTCTATTTTTAAACGATTCAATTTAGTGGAATTTCCAAAAAAAAAGTTTACATCATTTACCGAATTTTAACATTGAAATATCGAGGCTTTAAATATATGATAAGAAATAACGTACGTATGTGCAGGGCAGAATTTGCCAATTAATCGAAATCGATTGACCATTCTGATAAGATTTTCTAATTTCGCGGTTCATGTTTTGCTGTTGATAGGGACGGTGTAAATGTATTGAATTGCCTGTGTTAAAATTCGCACCACGCTGAGAAACTTTATTTTCAGGTCTGGCCGTAAAGCCGACCGCGAGGTTTAGCGCGGTCCAATAGCGCGGCCACCTGTTGCCATGAAACACATTAACCCATTTGCCGTCAGCAACATCAGCGCCACGGCACACCCCGTGAGTGTTCACCATTTTCCGACGTCATCGTCATCCGGTGTTCAGTTGCATTATGCTTCGAAACCCCATCAATTTACTCTAGTGTTCCATAATGCATCAAGCCGTTGTACGTTGAGACGTGACCTTACGATCTGCTTTTCTACCGTCATCAAAACACGAAAATTCCATTTATCAGAGCTTACAATTTCTTTACATTGAATTTTTGATTTTTTTTTTTTTTTTTTCGTGCAAAATATCGGAAACAATTCAATTTTTTTTGTGCCAATGGTTTTATTTTTTCTAGATTAGGTTTGACGTTTACGATGATGGGGTGAACGTAATTATTTTCACGGAGATTGAGAGTTTGTTATGTCATTTTTAGCGTCGATTTGATCTAAAAGTATGAAATAATTGTCGCTTTAACTGGTGGAAAATAAATTTTAAAGTCATGTACTTGACACTAAATATTTTTTTTTTTTATAATCGTGGAAATAGTAATTAACCCGCGACCATTCATTTTTATTAAGGTCTTTAGATATGATTCATGGAGCGTTATTCATGAATTAACGCCCCATGAACATATCAATGAGACAAGAATCGGCTACAGGAAGTACAAACTGGTCCGTGATTTGGTGAGCGTAAAAAATAGTGCTAAGCTCCATATATAAAATATTTAACGACGTGCTTTCCGCTACTCATGAAATATTAAATTACTACATATTTCATCACAAAATAAAGTATTATAACTAAACGAACTAATGAAGTTGGATAAATTAGCTTCTTTTTATTCAGTCGACCAGAGCTAATCAAGCAGTATACCAATCCATATCGCAAAAAAAATGTATGTATGCATTTATTTATAATATATAAATATGTATTCCTAGAGGGCTACGTGTTAAATGTATTACCGATGTATGTCATAAATTTTCTCAGGACAACGTTTTCTCGTATAATAATCTACCTTACATTTAAATTCTTACGAAAAATTTTCATCAGAATTCCGTAGATATTTGATTTTATTTTCAAAAAGCTCTCAGATTTTATGCTTCTTTGTTCGATCGACCTCTTTTCTCGTTCCACATTACTTCGAATCATGTTTGCTCCAATACCGCGGCTACTGTAAGACGAAAGCACACAGCTCCAAAAATGTCGTCGAAAATATCGAATCGCTGATGCTGTTGCTTTTCTGCTGCTGATGCTTTGTAAAACATGCTGGTGAAGGAAAAAGAAGGAGAGAGAGAGAGAGAGAGAGAGAGAGAGAGAGAGAGAAAGCAAGATTCCATTGACTTGCTCATTCTCGATGGAAGAAGGGCAATAAGCCCGAAACTCCGTCAGCAAGGAAGAAAGAGTTTGGACATGAAGGTGGAGGGAGTAAGAGATACGAGAAGCGAAGGAGGGAGAGAGAGAGAGAGAGAGGAAAAGAGAAAGAAACACATATTGTGGTACGAAAAATGAAAATAAAAAAATAAAATGGAGAGACGAAGTAGAGACGAGGATGGAGTTTTTTACCTCCGCCTCCATAACTGAAGAACGAAAAGCCAATCGGCTCTCATCGAATGAACCAGCGACATTCTTGCTCTGCACCATCGACTCTTCTCCAATACCCTCATGTCATTTTGTTAACTCTCTTCGTATATACGCAACGAATTTGTGGTTCGACAGTTTCGTCTGATATCAAATTTTCGAAACACACTTTGTCGAAAGGATAAAAGACTATTCTTTATTTACTCTCATCTTTATATTTTTCTATATTTATCCGTCTATTCAATACATTAACCAGTCTACCCACGATCTTTGCGCGTATCTGCACCGAGTCGCATATATTTCCTCTCTCGATGTCCTTTACTGCACGATATCTCGTGGTCCGAAGATTCGTGTATACACGAGAGAGATCCGATCGAACAGGTATATACATAAAACGTAGTATTAAGAATCGGATGTCCACTTACGAGGTTGACAAAGATTATATTTCATTGCAACTTTGTAAATTGCAAAAAGCTTTCGTGCTCGGTTGTGCTTCAACGCGCATGCGAATTAGCTTTATCGGAAAGTAGGAAACTTCATATATGTGCTTTTATCCATGAGAATAGCGCTGGTGGTTGGTGAATTTCGCCTAATCCGAATCTGTATCGGGAGAGCCATCTCCCGACCTCGCCGTCTCGGCATAAAAATCCCAGCCGGTCGTTCTTCGCCATCAGCAATCATCCGACATCGCTGTGACTTCTTCTACATCTCTTCTCCCTTTTCTTTTTACCGCTCTACGTCGATACTTCTTATACTTCAATTTCGTGGGGCACTCGAGGGATGAAAAAGTTTCGGGAGTGCCAAGCCAGGGAAAGCCCTCTAGCTTATAGCTCTCTATCTGATTGGAATTGTTGAGTACGATGGTCTTGCGGTGTGCCCTCAACGAAGTTCCCCTGTGGAGCACACCACGAAAAAGAGGATGAAGAAGGTCGTGCGGTATAAAGTTGATTAAATACTTCTCCAAATTATCTTTTGTCGGTCCTTAGTCAGTATGGGCTTACCGCTTCATATTTTTTTTTGTAGAGTTAATAGGACGACCTCAAACTTGCCTTGAGGCCCGAAGGGATTAAAGGATGAGACTGTTCATACTTTTTTCCTGTGTCGACCAACAAAACGATAAAATAAATGTAATCTACTATTTTTTGATTAACATAAAACTACCAAATGTGAGAAAAGAGGTGGTAAAAATGTAAGTGGCCATATTCCCATGTAAATCTTGACAACATATATTCTCATCGTCGCTGTTTTTAAACGATACAATTTTTTTTACTGCTTTTTTCATTTTTTACGTTCGATGATTATGTCGAAATGGAGTTGTTATAATAATTTTTCATTAAGTAGACGTTATAGTGCAACGTATATAAAATTATTTAATATTTTGTATAAACGTTTTATTAATGTACGATCCAAATCGCTCATTTAGTGAAACGATTTTTTTGATGAGTTAACTACCACGCATACGCATGTACGAACGATTCTACATTTACCTCATGCGGTATATATATTTATATATGTGGGTATATATACGTCGACGGGCGTAGTATACTGCCTCATAAACCACGATCATTGCTTTATTACGTGCTTCTTGTCACGTTCTTGCTAATCGTTGGGTGCGAACACGTTTACCGCCGAGTTAGTCCGGCATGGCGAGCAATATGCCGGTTGGCTGTTTCCTCGCGTGATGGGAAATCTTTCTCTCATTCAACCATATTGCAGTTGCACATATTTTAATCACAACAATTACATCATCGTAGTCTTGAGCATAAAACAAAGCGTGAAGAGGACAAATCGATGGTGAGTGTTAAAAAAAAACTGTTTGAGTTTTACAAGGAATGAAAAAATATGTATATTGTTGAGTATCGAACGATTTGACTCTTGATTATTTACGACACTTTGCAAGTAAAAAGAAGCATAGCCATTGGGAGGAGGGAAAAGAATGAAGAGTTTACTTAGTGGTTTTTGCCACCGTGGTTATGAGGTGTGTCTTTCTCTCTCTCTCTCTCTCTCTCTCTCTCTCTGTTTAGCTTTCTCTTTACCCTCGCATCTATGTAACAAAACACGCCCAAAGCACGGTATTTTTCTCCGACAAACGGTAAAATTATTTCAACGTCAAGTTCGACCCCACGCTCTTTCCTCGACAACCCCATATTTTTCCTCGTCTTATGAACCTTCCCGCGGTACTGGTTCACCGTTCCCCTGTTTCCACCTCGTTTTTTTTCTCGACTATATCGTTCAAACAAAAAAAAAAATAAATGTCAGACTCGTTCGACCCTACTGATAACGACTGGTCACTTGGCTCCAGCGAGTTGCTCGCAAACTGCTTTGAACACAGAGAAACGCCGAGTTTGACACTTAGCCTTTTGTTATAGTGCCAAACGCTGTACCAGTTTACGCTCCATAAATGGTCTACCTCTTTGCGTGGCAGTCGAGTGTACGCTCATATATGGAGCATTCTATAACGAATCGTTTTACACAGAAAAAAATCGATTTACGAAAAAATATCTGATCAATGGTTTTCCATTTAACGCAAAGAATTTCATCGAAATTTTCTCAATATTTCTTAATATGGATATTAATATTTCTTTTTTCGCTATGAGCGTAAATTTTGACTTTGTCTATTTTAAGCATCTTTACGTTTTCCGATATAATACGAAAAATCAATCGGAAAAAATCTGAATATGTCCACTATGGCGTTTTTTACCTAATCTTTCAATCGATTATCAATTATATCAACCAATTATAAGGGCTCAGGTTCATTTGAGGTAGCATTGCTCGTATGAATATACAGGCGCGGTTTTCTTATATTATTCTACTTTTGGGTGTGTATATATATACAACTTGGATATGTATGTATATATATTACGCGTACAATGGTCACCGCCTTCACGTTTGCCCACAACTTTCCCGCACAACAGTATCATAAAGATGTATAAACTCGACCACAATGTAGTGAACTTTGTAATTTGCAACTCCAAGCTCGAAGGCTTGCCGACGAAACAGGTATGAGAGAGAGAGAGAGAAAGATAGAGAGAGCCACGAAACGTCGTGGAGCACACCATCAAGCGTTGCACTCTTTTGCTGGCGTAAAAATCTCATTGCTACATGGTTGGCATAACAAAAGAAAAAAACTGAATAAATAAGTGCACAGCACTGTTTTTACGTTTTATTTTATATCAGCATATATTAATCCGTAAACTTGTATAACAGAGTTTTCGTCCACCGCGTGTCAAATACACAAGAGCCGACGAAACTCGAGGATTCTTCCTGGCGAGAGATAAAAAACAATCTGAAATTTGATTCGTAATATAATCGTAAATGATGAATAATAAGACATTCGATCGAACAAATGCCACGTATATGAACGCTGTTTTATGCCATAAATAATGCGTGATAGAGTTGTTTATAGCAATAATTCTCAACGGAATTATTTATTTATGAACGACCCGAAAAGTTATGTGTCGAGGTACATAACGTACAGGAGAGAAGTCCTGTGACCATTCCACTCGTTTTCACGTCGACGATGATATCTTTTACACGCTGATGGATATGTAGTGAATGAGGAGCGAAGAAAACTTTCACATAACCGCAAAAATATGAGCAAGTCAGTATAATGACGAAAGTTGAACGATAGTAGCTAAATACTTGAAGCGACATTGCCATATTTTCTTTTTACTGGTTTTCCCTGGACACGTTCCGTATATATAAATATTTTTTTCTTTTCTTTTTTTTTATCCTCCCGTCAAAATAACTTTTTGGCTGAAGTATATTACCGCAAATTTCGGGCTGCTTGTGCAACTCGGCCACGTACGAATTTTCGTATTTGACCCAGGGATCACGTTTTGATAAAATAGCACTAGGGTTGTGCGATATCCCTCGGGAGACGGAATCCACTGCTATCGTTGCGATGTACCATGTAGATGTGTATCCACTGTCGAAGCTGAAAAAGGCGTAAGTCGATTAAATTAAATACGATAAATTGCCAGGATTACGCCTTTGTCATTGCAACCAGTCGAGCTATTCATACTGGTCTAGGAAAGGTATTTTAGTACTGCTCTTTGCTTAGTTTCGTCTTGGTCCGACGAACCTAGAGATATATGCAGAATGTTGAGATGCATTTGCTCATATTTTCCGTCCCGATCCTCTCGTTCTCTTTCTCCCTTTATTTCTCTCCTCATTTTTACAACGTCCGCTGCCTTCGCTAGATCCAATAATTTGGGAGCTCATTACTTCGAGGTCACGTCTAAATTGAACACACCGAGCTGGGTACGTTTCTGCTTGACCTCTTTTAAACGTTGAACCCTCGTACCTCATGTATATATTTGTAATTTGAGAACGCGCGAGTGTCTGATGCGCTTTCCACGATGAGATTCGCCTCGGCAATTTCCCTGAAACTCCCAGGGGAAAGACGTCGTCATGTCGCTGTGCAACCAACATTATATATCGCCGACTTCAACTCACGCGACGGTACACTTCATCATTTTTCTACCACGACACCATCTTTATTCGTTCGCTCAAAAAAACCGATCAATCACGTTTATTTTTATTTTTATTTTATCGAATGCATTGTAGAAATTTTCTTGATAGCACTAATTTAGATTTACTGTAATAATTAACATAATTATTGTGACGATTCATTAATCAAAGAGACTTTTCCCCACAATTATTTTGAAATATTAATGAGGAAAAAAGTGGATTTTCTTTGCGTCGCTTTCCGAGTTACTGGGTTTTCGATACATTATTTTTGCAGCACTGCGCCCGATCTTGCTCTTCTGTGATAATGAATAATGATAAGAAAATCTTCTGAGGACATTCCCCAGTGTCCATAAATTTGTTATCCAGTCGACATAACCAATACGGAATTCATTGAAAAATATTGCAACCTTCGTTGATGTGATCTCACAGAGATTTGGTCTCGCCCCGTCGGAAAACAACGAATCGCACAGGTACTAAAAAAAAATAAAATTATATGATGAAATATGAGATACGAAAAAGACATGGGCGGGAATATTTATATATATTGCGTGATATGAACGAAATTACCCACCAGAAGATGTGGGCGGGGATTTTTGTGATACACCTCTGTACGCGAGAGAGCACCTAAAGACCAGAACGTATCAGCATTCGCCTCTCTATATTTCCCGAGGGATATACACGGCTAGGCTCAATTTCAGATTCAATATTACGGCTCGTATTACGGACTACATATAGAACCAAAAAAACAAGCATGTTCGTCTTCCATTTCGTTATGGCGCTCACAAAAGTTTCGGAGAGCATATTTCTTCGTTGTTGTTTTCCAAAAATTTCGATTTCACGGACAACCTGCCTATTTCGCGGGTTATGACTTTCTTCATATCCCTGACTCACCGAAAGCCTGAAGCTCTGCAAAACTCACAGCTTTTATATTTTTCATCGAGAAATTTGCTTGCTGCGACAAATTGACTGATTGAAAAATAATTAAATAAAATGGTATAACGCGTAAATGAAAATAATAATTACAATTTAAGGGGGAACACCACTGCGACGGGTCAAAAAATGATCAATTCTTGGAAATTCTTTTCACAGGTATAACGAACTATTTAAGGATCGAGTGAAAGATACTTTATTGTTTATAGATTCAACTATTTCAATACCAATTTTTATTAACAAATATTAAAAATTCACAACGTTATAAGCTTCCAGGTAACGATAAAAGAAAAT
>JABSMR010002542.1:0-12092 GCA_018902295.1 Dusona sp. PSUC_FEM 10030013 | reverse complement strand
CTGACCCCTTAAGGCAATTCTGATGGCGGATTCGCTTTCAGCACGTCAAAATACATAGGAATATATGGGTCTGGTTATCAGATCAAGGTACTTTTTTTTTGTGGCGTTGTGTAGTTAGACGTTTTAGAAAAATCTGAAATCGTTGAGCCATCGTTGCGATGTCATGAACGCTCATTTTTAATAATATTCATTAAAAAAAGTTATTAATTAACTATTAAAATAACTTATTTGTCGAACAGCTTGGCATGCTGAACAATTGTTGTTTAAACAATTTTTTCATAACTTTTTAATATCATCATTTAAAAAAAACAACAATGTAAATAAAATTTCGACGATCGTGGAATTTTTTCAGAAAATCAATTGATCGGTGTTCAAAGAAAACTTCAGTGCGTAAATTGGTTTCAATTGAACTCAAGAATTTAGTTCATACGTATTTTGCAAGAGCTGTAGGAACTTACCCTGTATGCGGGATGCGTTTACAATTGTTCGGTGATCACCCCCAATTTGCTCGTAATTCCTGAGGCTCGAGTTATCGCGGGAACGCTGGTAATTGGCGATGACGAACGTTGTCGTCACGAGCATGAGGAACAGCCTCGACCCCCAAGCCGCTCCCGACGACATCCTCCTCCGGCATTCGCATTCCCCGAGGATTTATCCACGTCAAACTTCCTGGTGACTCGAGTACTCGCAATTCTAAACTCCGAACTTCACCCCTCAGCCAGAACTTCGACGCCGCGATGGCTTTTCCTCGCTCTTCCTGAAATTATGCGTAAAAATAAAAGAAATTAGATCTTCACTTATTTACGTACTTCTAGAGATTGATATATAGAAAAGTCGATGTTTTCAACTTTTTTCATTTTTTAACTTGAAGTTTTGTGAGAAAACGACAAGAAACCGCTTTCTAGGTATTATTCAACATAATCTCCCGAATCGTATGAGAAATTATATTTTTTAGGAAAGTTTTTTACAAATCTGATAAAAAGACAAAGAAAATTGTTTTTTATTCACCCTAGTACCTTAATTTTCCGGCAACGTGCTCTCTTTTCCGGCACCTCTGTGATCGAAGTTTCTAAATCCCAATAGTTCCGAAATTTCAAGTATTAGTCATAACTGAGTACCAAACGGAGATGCAGACGTTGATAATGAAGTTTAAAAAACGATTGTTCGAAAAGTTTTTCTAATAACGCTCAAGCGGCGCCGAGGGCATTGTTAAAATATAATTCGAACATAAAAAAAATAAAAAGAAGAAGGTTTTTGACTGAATATTGAACGCGAACACAGAGAAGCACCCCAAGTTTTTCTCCCCCTGCTAAAATAATGACCTTCCACCTTTAATAAATAGAATTTTAAAACATCTACTTTCTCAGTAGCGCGGTTGGAATAAGTTAATGTTCATTTTTAACCGTGAAATTATTATTTAATCACAAATTTGTGTTTTTTTCCTTCCACATGTCCTCTCGCCCGTGCTATTATTATTATTAATCGTTAATTATTCAGCTCCACCCTCTGTAGGGGAATAATATTCAGAATAATTTAAGGATTGTTGTTTGTAAATGTAATATTAACATTTCGATGTTTAGGGTTCTCCTTTTCTCTGCTGTTTAATATTTCTTTTTATTATTTTTTCATCAATAAAAACACAATCAACGATAATGCTGTAAGGATAGTTTAGAGCCCCATTTTTTTATATACTCTTTTTATTTTTTCCCTTCATGTAAACATTATTGGTAAATCACAAAGTTTTTATAAAATAAAAAAAATAATTCTGCCGTTTATGCTGATGGTTGAAAAAACTATAAATCAATGAAATTCGTGCTTGTAAATATTTTCGAGGAAATGGTATTCTCTCATTGGAATATATTTAATAAAAAACAATCGAATCTGGCCCCGAATTAAAACGAGAGATGGTAATTATTTCTCGAATGGAAATTCCTCCTATTTTCAGGGTTATTTAAATTCGCTGGAAATACAAGTTGTATTGTTTAAACATCAGACTTTATTAGCGGTTATTATTACAAGGATAAATTAACCGAAATAATCAAAATAATTTGGTTGAACGTTCCGTGTGGTCGAGTCGATTATAAAGGACTGTGAAAAAAAATAACTTTGGTTGTCAAAACAAGCGACGTGTTTTCGAGGCGTCGGAAATCTCACAGGTCTACTCGCGGCAGGATGGTCTGATGAAATAAGGTTAACAAACTGTGAAAACAAAAAGTAAAAGAATGTTGGGAACGATCTCCACTCCTGCGCAAAGTTTTAATGAATTGATAAGTGCGCGGAGTCTCGTTAATTACACCGCCAACTTGAGTTACAGAAGTAACTCACTCCCAGGATAGCGTTACAGCTCTATGTCTTCCATCAACTTGGGATTCTCTTGGGCAACGAGATAAATAGGCTCTCGTGGAAGAAACTTGAAGAATCCTTCGTAGTTAGGGCTGCAGAACAGACGGTAAATCTGGTAGATGGGGTTGAGACATAAAATAGCCGAAAATAAGAAGATCAAAAAATAAATATAAACTTTCTGCTGGGATTATTATTCTCATCCCAGTGTAATCGACTATCTGAAACGAGAAAATAAGATTGGTGGGAATAGAAGTGGGCCATACGGTGTCCCACCTTTGATTACTGGTTCAGCGACAAATACCGGGGTTTTCATTTCTAAATGGCCCCTAGGACATGTATAAAAGTAAAGAAAATGGACAAATACCATATATGAAAAAATTGTCAAAATTCGTACTGCGTCGAGAAAAAATGCATTTTCCACTAATCTACTATGAAAATCGCGACCGCAATTTTTTGACAACTTTAATACACTCCAAAGAATCGTACAGAATTTTCTCAAAATGATCCGTCCCGTAGTTTGCGATAAAAAAAGATAAAGATACAATCATTCCTGTGCTATGTCCAAAATAAAGATTGCATTCACTGAAAATTTTCAGGTATTTTAGAATTTTGAGTTCAGATTGGTAATCAGCGACCGCATAAACTTATGCATGCAAATTTTGCAGTAAATCGTACGTAAAGAAACTAATGTATGCCTCGAAGTCCTAACGAAGCTCAATGTATGTTAATATTCGTGGTAGAAAAATAGACTATTTAATTAAACTCTGTAAAAAATCGTTGATAAAAACATGTCAGTAAGAATGTAATTTTTAACCTGGAGCATTGAAATTTTAAAAATTTGCATAAAACTTCATAGAATTGAAAACTTTGCATTTGGGTTTTTTATATGAAAGAAAATACTTAGAATAATAAGAGAGGAAAAACACGGGATAGAGGTAATTTCCTTGAAATGTGATTTCGAAATGATCTGAAAATAAAAAAATCATACGTTAGGTAATTCAGAGTGGAGTTTTATTCGGAAAAAAAATATTTGATACTCGTGAAAGATTGAAATACCTGATCGTAATATTTTATATATAGTCGTTCAAAAAGGTATGTATGTCTCTCTTACAAATGGCTGCATATATTATAAAAGCTTTGCGGTCCATTAGGCCGTTAAAAAGGACGAGGTTGGTGGCATCGCGAGTCTAGTATATTTTTAAATAAATCAATGGTTTATTATCCGCGCACAGTACGCCCTCGAACGCACATGTGGGCATGATGCCGTGTATGAGAATCCACACGACGGGATGAATAACAGGCGGTGAGAGAGAATTTTTTTTCCCCTTTACGTACATACCAACGACGATTTTTTTTCCCTAATGAATAGAATAAACGAACTACTACTGAATTGGGCGAGTGAAAAAAAGTTCCAAAAATAAGGCAATTTCCGTAGAAAAAAACACCGAACAAACATTCGTGTTATTTATCATGTTGACAAATGTTTTAACGTGAATTAAAAAGTGTCAATTAATTGTGTGAGCGAAATTGTAATTAATTGGTAATAAGAAATCTGTCAATTTGAAAATTATTTAGAAAATTCGATCGGGAAATTTGTCCACACCATTTGAGTGAATGGGATAAAAAAAGCTTCGGCCACGTAGAAAAATGGTGAAAATTAGGGAAAGATTTATTGTTTCAATTGTAGGATTATACATACGAAGGTCACACGCCCCTTTGCGCCCCTTTCAAGGCTATGTGTGTGTGGGGTTCGTATTTGTGTATATAAGCTGACTCATGGCCTCTGGGTGCAATCCCCTCTGTCAGGAAATTCGAAAAACCTTTGAGGGCTCGGAGGTCGTGATTTGGAGAAATCGTATGTCTAGAGAGACCCGAAACGTGCAGAGCTCACAACATCCTGTTACTTATGTGTCGAGGTTTCAAACAGATATCCACAGTTTCATTATGTATTGCGTGTGAATCCTCATTTCTTTTTCTTGCCGATAAATTATTTACATTTTCTCTTATCCATATCGTTTTATAAAGCAATGTCTTTCCCCCGTAGTATCGTATAAAAAATATGAATGCCTGACATTTACGTAGGTTTTTTCTGACTTTATGGACCAACAAACAACCACCTTAATGCATTTTCTTTATATATACGTTCTTGTTCGAACGTACAACAGCCAAGGTTCAAAGCGGATACGATATGTTTGTTCAGGTCATGTTTATTTTATTTGTGTATATATATGGTTACCCAATGGGGAAAACGATAAATAATCGCGTCCATAGCCCTACATAACTCTATAATCTCATCACCACATGTGGGTCGTTTCACCAAATCTCATCTGGTTTGCTTGCCCAACCTTTTTGTCTCTTTCGCTCTCATTAAAATCAAATCCAAGATTACATTTGAGTGTGAAAGTGCTAAAATAACCATTGTTTGGAAACACGTAAGAAAAAATGAGTCATAACAGTTGCTATCTAAACCTAGAGACTGTTTATTTATTGAAAATCAATACGTTTACGTATTCGAGTCGGTTTAAAAATAATCATATTGAAACGCGACCTCCCTTTAACCCTTTGAGGCATACATTTTTCCGGATTTACGATTTACTTGCAAATTTCGATACGTAAGGTTTTGGGGTCGCTGATTACGAATCTGAACTAAAAATTCAAAAACAAGCGAAAGTTTTCAGTGAATACAATTTTGTTAGTTTGGATCTAGTACAGAATTTTTTTTTTTTATGGCCGTTGCATTTGTGAACTAGAATCTGTTATACGTGTTAACAATGAATAGTTTCGACGTTGGAGAGAAAATTAGAGAAACAAAAGAAAATAAGTAAAAAATAAGAAGGGTCGTTTGTGTATTTAGTAGGTGCATCCAGCGATGCGTCCTGTACTTCGTATCACAGTTACGAGTTTTTGCTTTGGATTTATTCAGCCCGGAATCGTTCCCTTAAATCCAGTGGTTTGTATTTCTTCAGCCTTTTCGAGATATTTTTTTTTGACAATAAGGTTCCATGCTAGAGTCTAATTCTAGATTACCTAGAGGTAATCTGAACTCAAAATTAAAAAACAAGTGAAAGTTTTCTGTGAATACAATTGTTAGTTTCGATCTAGTACAGAAATGGCAGTATCTTTTTTTTTTAACAAACACCACAGGGCAGAACATTTTTAAAAAATTCTGTCCAATTCTTGGGAGCATGCTAAGGTTGGGAAAAAAATGTCATCGAGATTTGCGTAGCGGATTAATAGAAAATGCACTTTTTCATGACAAAGTGCGGATTTTTACTATTTGTTTATTTATGGTATATGCAATTAATAAATAATAATTGTTCATATTTTCATTACATTTATGAATGTCCTAGGGACTATGTAGAACCGAAAATCCCGGCATTTGTTGCTGAAAAAGTAGTTAAATAATCAAAAAATTGCAAAGAAAAACAAGTCAGACAACGTATGTCCCACCATGTTTCAAAGGGCTAAATTCATTCACAGATAAAAAATCTTTGCACTCTTAAAATTAGTCCTGCTAAATATTATTAACAATTACTCAGCAATAAATTAACTAAATATCATTCATAATTATTGCGATATATGTTCTAGAGAAAATATCTAGAGAGTAATACTTTAAAAGCTGTTCAATAGTTCGATTACTATATGGTATATCCACTCATCTAATATGAGTATTCAAAGCCTTTTTTAAAGCCACAGAAAGGGGTAGCATGGTATTAAATATTTGGGCTTGGCATTATGCGTATGGCTCCAGCTTATGGAACACACGATAAAACTTCAAATCATGATTTTGAAACATTTTCATCAGCTTAACATTGACGATGGCAGATAAATGATTTATAGTAATGTACCTATCGATAAGCATCACCGGTTGATTTTGAACGAAATATCATCAAGTTCAATTGTTCGTCCTGTGAATTACGCGAAAATAAAAATAAAATAAGTTTTTGAAACTTTTTGGTTGCAGTCAATGGACATGTTGTACATTTCGGTCTTTATGAAAATTGGCCGGATTTTGTAAGCACGCGATTATGAATTTTGTGAATTACGTAGGACGCCCGTTATACGGAGTTAAACGAAAGCAAGACCGGTTTTGAAATCGAACGGGCTCTCGAGGAGTTACGATGAAAATACAATTGTGTTATGTACTACCGGAAAATGTGGTGATTCACACGATGCACAATAAATGCTGGGGGATATGTAACGAAAATATGACAACGAGAGAAACTGGAGGAAGGAAGCCAATGTTGTTGCATGGGGTGTAGTTTCGGAGCCACGCACATGAGAGATATCCCTCTGTCACAGAGCTGGAAAATACACGAGATAGAATGAGAGACCAAGTTATGGGATGAAACGGGATAGATTCGACGAGCAAACTCGGTATTATCCGCCATAAATAAAATGTGGAATATCCAACAAGCCACTCGGGGCTTCTACAAGGTCATAAATCACCACATACTTTTAGCTATTATATTTATTACCCCCCTGTCTTTCTGTCTCTTTGCGTGACGTTCCATTCGAAAGTCTATAATCTCTTTTCACTTCGAGAATCACGAGGTAAGGCAAATCCTTGTCACTTACAGTCGCAACCTCTTATTCTGGAAAACCGATAAAACATACGTTTCCTCTTGAACGATTTAAAAAACTCTGTCAATATTTTTTACCATGAAAATAAAATTCTCTGCATTTCTTGTGCGATAGTATTTTTAGCCCTGCAAAACAGAGCCCACGCTCTCTTCTGGACGAACTTCCGATGTTTTCTTAATCATAAAAAAGCCGTGCACTACGACGTGCTCGATAATCGAATATTAATAATATTTGAATCAAATGGTGTTTCAGTAAGAAAAAATCGTTCTCATTTATTCAAGGTTGATCTGAGAGCTTTCATTTCGTCATCGAGAATTATCTGATTAGGTCAAACTTAGGCTTCATTAGGCAAATTCCCAATCAGAGGAAACCAAAGCCTCTCATTGTTGTGCGTCTCAATTCCCTCCTGCAGTATTCGCATCTCTCTCTCTCATCGAAATTGCTCTAATGATGAACATATTCGAACGACCCTTTCATCAAGCTACGGACGTAGAGTTGAACCTGCATACTGTAAAATATCCTCTTGCGTGCCAAAAATACTGTTTGGAGAGAACAAAAAAATTGACCCCTTAGTGTCATCGAAACTTTTCACCGGAAAGGCTATGGCAAGGCGCCAAGTTTAATAATGAAACTTGTAGCAACCCCAGCGATACGGGTAATCATGTGTACGCGTTTTATCATTCTCCCTTTTGGATGGATCCGCGGTCTTTAATGAAGGGTGCAATTTTATTGAGGGTTAAATTGTCATCTCTAATTTCTGCTCTTCAAAATTATTTATTTTTTACTTAGAACTTGTTTTACTTTTTTTTCTTGTCATTCTACAAAAAATGTCAACTTGATGGTTCATGGAAAAAATAATTATAGTTTTTTAAGGGAGGAGATCCAATAAGAACGTTCAAAAAATTCTTATTTTCTCCATAAAACGTTAATGCTAATGGAGAAAAATAAGGTCTGCCACGATGTATCTGAATAAATTTCAAAACGACACGATGATAAGATGATAAAACCGTTTTCTCAACACTAACTTTTGAAATTGTCTGAACCCGTCACTTCATTGTTTCAAAAAATCACCGCAAAAAAGTATTTTTTCAGGGTAAAATATTTTTTAAATTTGTCAAAAGTTTAAACTTTGTATTCTAAAGTGTATAATTCTTTTTATTTCAATTTTTCTCCATTTATTTTAGATATAGTTAGTAATCATATCGATGTAAACAATAATTCTATTCAACTTGATTTCTTTCGGACAAAAACAACGGAAGCTAGAGCTTCGGCCATTACCCGCACACCTTGTTAAAAGCCAGTGCCATATGTCGGTCAGTTCGAACTATTTTGTTAACAAAAAATACGTTTCGATAGTTGAAAGTATGAATAAATAAATGCCGAAGTTTTAAAAATGCAACACCAGTCATTCTTTTCGAAAAAAAAATCCGCAAATTCCTGCACTTTTCAGCCTTCTAATTCGATCTCCGTGCTTAAATCATTGACCAAATGTCACAACTCTTAATGGAAATAGTTTTGAATTTAATTACGAGAATATTTAAAGTAATTAGTGTTAGTTTACCTTTACAATAGTTGAAAGACTTTTGTGTAAATATTGCAACGGAGCTTACGTTTTCTCCGATTTCCGGTCATCTAGCCCTATTCCCATTTCTGCTAATTCGTGTTTCGGGACCGAAGTCTTTCACAAGGTTGTACGGGGGGGATTAGGTATCCCAATGGTTGGCTTGTTTGCTTTAGAGAGGCAACGATATTTCTCGGTAAAGTATGTAGTTACAGACTAGGTTCAAATGGAGGTTTAAACGTTTACGTATAAGGAAGTTTAACTCGACTATGGTGGGTTTATTAGAGAGAGTTAGCACTGAGTAAGTCGCTTATCCATTGCTGATTCCATGTAATTGCCAGCCCTAACCCAAACCCTTCCCCTCCCACCCGCACACTTCATTAACTAACTGCGTTTCCAATTGCCGTGGTTTAACTGGATTATCGGACGAATAAATGTTGTTGCAACCTCTGCATATCCACGATCCATAGATCGCGACACTTTGTCTATTACGGTCTATAAATGGGTGCATTTCCAAAACGGGACTATGGGAATACCCATTCATATCCTCTGTAGTATTCAATAGGTATATCATGTACCCAAACTGTACACAAAGTGCAGGTTCAGAAAAATCAATCGAATCATTGCAAAGGATAAAAAAATTACTAAAAATTTGTTTGTTTGAATAATTCAATCATTTTTAAACATTTTCATTATTATTGCAATTGAATATTTATAACATTTTGAAAGTGCATAGTTAAATGATCATTTCATAGTCGTCGAGTACCAAAAGTCTAATAGATTGTTGAGTGGTCCTCAACAGCTATTGAGACTTACAGTCGTTGCTTTATGTTTCGTTCGAATCTTGAAGCAGGATCATGAAGGGTCAAGATAGGGTTAGATATCTTGCGTATGGATTACTCAAAAGGTGTTACCTTTGAGTATCAATACGAGCTTGGAGCTATCAATAGCACGTCGTAGATGCGTGGGAATACAATTGCTTGATCATCGTATTACTTACAGATGTAACTTGTAACATGTGTTTATCCCCTCGTGATAAGACCGGATGCACTAGATACGTGTACATATCTGTGTATGAAGCTCAAACAAGATATTGTGTTTGCTAAGCCTCTAGTTCCAATTAACCATCCAGACATCCTTTTGATCCAGAGAAATTCGTGACGCAAATTTCCTGTCATGTTATGCAGCGATGCGGGATAGAAAATCCCTCAGTTTCGCAATTCAAACGATTTAAATCGTCGTTAAATACCCGATAAGACTGAACCGGGTAATCATTGCAATCCGGGTCAAATTCTTTCGTACATTCTTTCAACTCTGTCAATTTCTTCAGTCCCCTTACTTCATCGAATGCCATTGAACTTCTTATTTCTTTATTTTCGTCGTTTGCCTCAGAAGATTCCATAGAAATCGTGTGCATTGAGCTATTCTGTTGAAGAAAATCATTTTAATTGAACTAAACTTGCTGCCAATTTAGGGACCTAATTTTTCATTCAAAACCAAGTCCTTAGAGAACTTTCTCTGCGAACTCTGCGAACGGTTTTTCGGAGACCGGTTTACAATGTTTTTTTTTAAATTTCGGTACGTAATTAAAATTTAATAACTCTATGATATTCGAATGATGAATGATTTGAACTAACAAATAAGTTATTATAAATTGAGTCGAAGAAGTTGAACATTTAAATGATGGAAAAGAGTATTGTATACGCTTGTTCGAAGAATGCATAACAAGTACAACAAAAAAGTAATGAGCGACCGATGTCTGACCAAAATCGGTGTGTACTACTAGATCCGCCGTAATGGTAGAGCTGTCCGTGCTTTTTTTCTCGCTTCTTTGTACAATCCCTCCATACAATGTACGGATAAGATAGTACCGGAAAACTAGATCCACGGGTCTTGATGTTCTCACGGGAAAGTTTTCGATGCTGTAAATATCGGCCGGCGCGAAAATTTTCTCGAGATTACGGTAGCGAGGCGCAGCAGCGAGGCGGCTCCGAGAAGAGGGAGGGAGAGAGTGTGAGACGAGCTTTTGCAAAGCTTTTGCGGGATGCTGTTGCTTGGATGTTTGGTCTCGCTTCGTTGAAAGGCTTTCACCAGACTTTGGCTCGAAACTATAACGAAAAGTTTTTCGCGACGATGGTCTCGTGCATCGTGTGGAGACTTTCTTGTCCGACGTCATGTACATTACGGCCTAGATGTTTTCCCAAGCTCATTTACGTTTCGCAACGTGTATTAAAATGTAGAACATACGTTTAGATATATAAGCAGTGTGCGTCAAAAGGATATGCTTCAGCGTCTTTATGTCGCTGCTAATTCATCTTTGCAGTATATTCATCACTCTTATGTACCAGCTGTCTATACACTGGTCTTTTTGGTTTCAAAAGTTATGTAGAATACGATTTTTGATTAGATTGCAAGTCTGAAGAAAATACACGTTATTATCACTTTTGGAAAAATTTGTTCGGTGGATCATAGCATTTTTTTGTTTCTGAAGTTGATGAATGTAGTGCAGTTATGGATTAGACGAAATATAACTTTAATATGATTTTGAAATGAATCATACTTTATACATTTTAACCACGAAAGCTCAATTATTTTGAGTAGCTTTTATGACATTTCTCGGTAAGAAAAGTAATGACTTATGGGAATGGGTGATCTGGTTCATTTCCTGGATTTCCGAATATTGAACAGCGGTAATTTACGAAAAAATTGAATATGTTGAATAAATAAGAACATCAAACAGTACAAATTTGGCCACATTTGTTGTGCTGAGCTTTTGATAAGGTGAAAATAAAATGTACAAACTTGACAAAATTGGTACCTGGTTTTTCATAAGTGGCTTATTCAAATGATTACATTTTTAAGACGTTCGCGGAGAGACAACGGGAACCTGATCTGTTGAGAGCTCCAAGGAACTCGAAGGAAGCAGGAAATGCGCCCTCGTTCTGCAACATAGTGCCCAAAGCATCTTGTGGAAATACTGGTCCAAGAGCGTTAATATAATGTCCTATTTAAGTGTTCGAAAGAGGAAAATATTGTAAGGTTTCTGCAACTACAAAATCTAGACTTCGGTGAAATTCCTTTTCTTAAGGACGCATTCAGACTTAAAATTTTACTTGTTTCGGGATGAAAGAGAAAAGGGAGTGAAAATTAAGGAAGGAGGTAGACACGGTAGCTGACGTTAGACGCTGCTGGGAAGTTGCATACTTCGCCTTGTTGTACAAGACTGAGACCCCGTAACTGGCATGTCACGTCCACGGTTTTTGCATTGCAAATCCTTTAACTTTATTACTTGGATACAATACACCGTGGGTAGCGCAGCAACGCGTGGCAGCCAGAAAGGAAGAGGAAGAGAAGGCGAACAAGGGCGATCACGACAACGAGGCCACGCATACTTCAACAAGCCAAGCTCGTACACGTTGATAAGTTGATGGTGAGAAACACGGTTACTCCTTCGCGGTACAATCCGTAAACAAGTTCCGTCTTAGGACGTCCATTACTTAAGGGGTCTACCCTAATTAGACGGGCAAAAAAAATACTATTTTCACGAATTTTTTTGACCGGTATAAATTATAAATATGGATATAAAAAGTGTTAAGCCTAAAAA
>JABSMR010002431.1:0-12095 GCA_018902295.1 Dusona sp. PSUC_FEM 10030013 | reverse complement strand
TTTTCATGTTGACGATTGATCAGTCGGATCCATAATAATTGCGGTTTAATTTCGTAGTAAACTTTTATTTTTGGTTATATGATAATTCTGTTCAAGAAATGTTGAAATTATAAATTTCCAGGAGTATTATGTTCTAGATAATCGGATTCGGAATTTTGAACGTTCTTATTTATTAAAGTTTGGAGTTTCAACCCGCCCGTTTGCTCCGTATGCGTGTTGCGTCATTTCAGAGTGTTATGACATCAGAGAGAAAGATTTTACACAGCGAAGTGGTTAAAAGTCATGTCCGTACCGTTTTTTGTTCACATTACCATTTCCCTAATACCATCATTTTAATGGCAACGATAACAATAACGAAACAGTATCAATAAATCATCTTCACGTAATAATGTGCTATCATAACGCACACTCAATTGCTTAATCATCGACAGCACTACGTCATTTGTTTATAAAGTACAAAAAACCATTCGGCATCATTAATCATCGTCATCAGAATACGCATCAATCTATCACAGAAAAAATAATTCTACAAACGTGGAAAGTTTGGATATACCTTTTCGGAGCTAGAGAAGGAAAACGTATTTGTTTTAACGTTGTAAAGTGTAAACGCTTTCCTCATCTTGAACCTCGTGGTTTTTACAGGACATACTTGAGGACGATGGATCTGAGGAGGCTCACGACGTTACGTTCGATCGTGACGACGCGACCCTCGAGCAGGCCCCGTCAATTCATTCCCACGAGGAAGTACTCTCGTGGGCGGATGTATCTCTTCAAACTGGTCAGAGTCTATTGATCGACGTAGACCCAGGAATAGAATTAAAAAAACCGAGTCAACTGACGAAACAGACATCGACCTCGCAAATAGCTGAGGTTATGACCACTTGCCAAGGACTGATGACCGAGCCAATGATTGCCACTAGTGATAACAAGACTACGGCACAAGAGAGTATCAAAGTAACTAAGAGAACCGACGGTAGTCACGATGTCATTGAGATAGCCACGAAAAATGTTCCTACGATTGAACGCCCTTTTTCACTAACCGGTTTAGATGACATTGTTGTTGATATGAAGTACCAAGACGCAGAAGTACAAAAAACTGCTTCCTCTGAATTAAATATACAACACGCAGCACCACAATCCTTTGAAACTTTTCTTATTGAGCCGGATGACGTAACGACCGAGATAGTAGTCGATGCCGACGGCACCAAGCGAATAATCGTTAGAAAATTACGTAGAACCCTTGTTACGAACGAAACCAGTCATGCACAAGTTTCCACACTCGCAACCTTTGAAGATGACCTCGCTGCCACCCCGAGCGTGCAGGCATTTTCCGAAGCGACGATGAGAGGACAACAGGTGACTGTGACGAGAACGAGAGCTGATGGTAGTATCGAAACAGCGACCAGACAGATTTACGGCGGTAGGGTCACTACAGGTACACCAGGAGACGACATAACCGTACAGGAGTTCGAGGCACCAGTACAATACACTCACAAAATGTTTCAAGGTAAAATAGGCGATGTGGACCCAGATGTTAGTCAATTGGGGTCGGAATTTGGGGCGGAGGAGGCTGGATATTCAACTAAAACATCGACCGTCAGTGCAACGGTTCAACAAGTTACTAGACGAGTAATAAGGAAGACAAAAAGAATAATTCGCAAAGTGACCATAATAGATGGAAAAGAGACTACTAGCGAGGAAATAATTGAGGAACCCGAAGAAGTGGAAATCAATGATCAGGATATTCCTCATATAAGTATCAACGTTGTGAAGAGAGAAGATGAGAGAGAATTGCAACCTGAGATAATTACTAAACGTCCTTCCGAATCGAGTCTCCGTGGTACACCTGGTAGTCCTCTTCAAGGACCATTTTTTGGTCCCTTTGCGAAAGACATGAATGCCGACCGTTTTGCTAAAGATAAACAGGTTGAAACGAAGATCCAAGAGCTGACACCAGCGAGCAAAAAGTTGGACCAAGATAAACCATTGAGCAGCATTCAGAAAGACTCACCGAAATCCGAAGTTCACTCTCCCAACTCAACACTGAAAAGTGAGTCTCGTGAAATCGAGAGATCCATTGAAAAAATTGGAACACAAGAATCTTTTTCAAAGTCGGAAACAGTTGATTCCCGAGGTAAAGAATCACAAATTCACGTTATTGACAAACACGAACGTGAATACTTCGCCGTTGAGGTAAATCAAGAAAAAACTCCACTTAGTGGGTTGTTATCGTCAAAAAATTTAATAGACGCTGAAAAGTGTGTCATTTTACAGACACCGGTGGGAGAAGTATCGAGGATCGATACACCAGCCGAGTCTTCGCGAGAATCACCCAAAGAATTAGACGATTCTCACATCGATTTCACGAGAGCAAGCTGTAAGTGTGACGTTGTACCAGCTATGAGGGAGGGTAAAGATGTAGAAAGAAGCACGGTAGAATTAGAAGAGCACAAAGACCATAGCAGCACCGTAGAAGTTCGTGATAAACAACAGGATTCCATTATCTTAGAGGAAAAAAAAATTCAGGCCCGGCAGACTAAAACGGGCGGCAGCGTACCCGAGTCCACATCTTCGACATCAAGTGTAGACAGTAAACCCTCTGATCCTGCTGCGAAGAAAGGAATCTCCCCACCAAAAGAAGATCCAAAGCAATCATCGGAAAAAGAACAAACACCACCTAAAAAACTCGACGACAACGATAACTCTTCGAATAGGGAACGTAAAAATGTTGAGGTTCCGTCTACGGGTGAAACATTGAAGGCAGATTCTAAATCAGTTATGCAAAAAGTCGAGATTAATTTATCAGTAGAGAACAAAGACGAAGATGCTGGATCTTTGGTATCCATGATCACACAACCCCACAACTTGGAAAAGCCTCATCACATAGTAAAAGAGCACGTTGAAATCAGAATTCCGGCTGATAGGGAAACTGTTAAAATTATAAACAACAAAATTATACAAACGAGCTCACCTACAACCGCTGACAAAGTGATCGAAACCATTTGTTCCCAAGATACCGAAATAATTGAAACCCTGGACAAAGAGACCGAAACGGTGCAGCTAAAAAGCGGAACAGAGTCAAGCTCAGCGAATGGAAGAAGTAAAAAAAAGAAGGAGCGAAGAGACAAAGCGGACTCCGAAGAAAAGACACCTGTAGATGATCATGTTCCATCAACAAGTTCGATTACTACTACAATTGCCGAATCCGTAGACATCAATCTACCACTGACTGACTCTACGAAACATCCAAGTGAACAACCCCAACCCGATGTTACGGCAATGACTGATAACTCCTCGTTAACCTTTTCCATACAGAGAGACGATAGCTTAAACGAAGAGAGTGGCTACGAACCTGATGAAAAAACTCTCGATGAACTGTCTCCGGAACAAGACCTTCTTGACGACGTTTCAAAGAGACGCAAGAAGAAGAAAAAGAAGAAGAAGCAGAAGGCGATAACTGCTAAAGAAGATGATGAAATAACGGCAGTTCCGAAAAGTAGTACGAGTGAAAATCGTATATCGGATCAGGAAAATAACTCTATGCCTGGCGTAACGGAACCAGTACCAACGGACGCTATCAAGAAGATGAAAAAGGGAAAGAAAACGAAAAAGGACAAAACCGAACCAGAGCAAACGCCTACAACCATCGAGAGAAACGAAGTAGATACTCAAACTGTTTTAGAGACTCGAGACATCTCCACCGATCAGCTGACTCCTGAAAAGCCACAGCACGTCGATAGTTCATTTCAGACATCACTGGAATTTGACGTAGAAACTCAAGAAGTGGAAATTCAGACAGCAGCTCCGCAAGACATGGAGATGGAAATTCAAACTTCACCTACGCCAGTTTTCGATTCTGGTATCCAAACTATGGCTCCAAAATCACCTGAACAAAAGCACTCATCCATCCAAACAACATCTCCTCTAGCAACGATGGAAGAATCTGTTCAAACGAGCCCCGTCGAAAGTCCGCCTAAAATTGTGAGTCCCGTCGTGGTGCCAAAAGAACTTACGGAAATTGACGTTCAAACGGTTGCAGTTGTCGTGGATACAGCAGAAATTCAAACTTCGCCGATCGAAACTGTTTCAACCGTAGACACCGAGATACAGACCCAACAGAACAGAGACACGTCTAAAGATATGGAGCAACAAACATCCCCACCACCGATGCCTGAAAAAATTGTAATGCAAGAAACACTTACGCAAACTTCACCACAAGCAGTAACGGAGACTGTTGAAACCGATGTTCAAACTAGCAAACCCATAAGTCCAGAAATTCCTGAAATGGAGAGTTCGGAAATCCAAACGGATACTATCGAGAAGGTGTTTTTAGGAACTTCGGAAACGCAAACAACACCTCCACCGGTTCCTGTAGAAACAAGTCTAGAAGAAAGTGCGATTCAGACGGAGGCACTGGAAGTAGCCGAAACCAGAGAAATGAACGTACAAACCACCAACACTGCGAGTCCAGAACAACCAACGACCGAAAACTTTGAAATGCAAACACATATAGTCGAAAAAATATCTGTAGATAGTGCCGAAACTCAGACAACGTCGCAAGGAAGTCCGAGAGAAATTGAGACTCAAGAAACAGAAATGCAAACTGAATCACCGAAACCTACGATTGAAAACACTGTACAGACGAGCCCAATACTTAGTCCCAAACATATCCAATTTGTGGAATTTTCCGCCCAAACGAGCATCGAAGAGCCCGTGCCGACAATGGAGGAAGAATCGCAAACAATTGCTCCGGACAAAGTCAAAACGTCTGAGTTTTCGATACAACTGAAGACGGAAGAATTGATACCAACAGCTGAAGAAAGTGTTCAGATAATTCCAGATACCGCAGAAATAAGTATGCAAGCTAATGCCGAATTTAAACCAGTTGTTTCCGTTGAACAACAGACGATTGTAGAGTCCATCGAAAGTGCTATTATGCCTGAACCCGGGGTAAAAACGACTGAAATTGCGACCATGTCTGAAATCGTCAAGTCTGTTGACAGCTCAACAATGTCGGAGCCTAAAGTAGAAACGATCGGTACTACCACTATACCTGAAAACATCGATTTGATTGAAACATCGACGATGGCTAATTGTCAAGTGGAAACAACCGAAAGTGCAACGACACCGGAAATCGTCAAATCCGTTGAGAATTCTACAATGCCTGAACCTCCCATAGAAACGGTCGAAACTGCGACCATGTCAGAAATTATTAAGTCTGTTCATAGTTCTACGATGCCCGAGCCTACGGTAGAAATGATTGAGACTGGAACTATGTCAGACATCGTTGACCACGCCGAAAGTTTTACAATGTCTGAGTCTGTAGCAGAAAGGAAGGAAGCTGCCACTACTACATCTGAAGTTGTCAAATCCGTTGAAACTTTTACGATAACTGACCTTCAAGAACAAAACACCGAAACTGCTACTGCGCCTGAAATCGTGAAGTCGCTCGAAACTTCTACGATGTCTGTACCTGCTGTTCACATGACGGACACTGCGACGATGTCCACGACTGGTGAATTGATAGAGTCTTCTATGATGTCTAGCCCCCCGTTACAGACAACTGAGGCTGGAACTACACCAGATATCGTCGACATAATCGATACTTCAATAATGCCTGTTTCTGCGATAGAAATAATCAGAGTTCCAGATAAACCAATAGAAACAGAGGTTGCGCAACAACAAGAATCACAATCAGTAGTGTTTCAAGACAATGGCAAGATGCAACTAGCTTTAGCTGTGGAATCTCCGAAAATAACAAAAGCTCAAGAAGAAACTCAGCAACTCGAAGAAATACCGATTCAAACAACTTCTGAACGAGATTCCACACCCGAAGCGTCCTTCGAAATTCACGTACGTGCCACCGTAGAAGTATGTGACAGCTTGACGACGGACAGTTCAATGATTGATAGCATATCCACTGCACAACCTGATAGGACAAGCAGCGCTGGAGCCACTGAAGAATCGATCGATTCGACCAGGTTAGGATATTTTTCTTCCCTCTATTTATGACCCGATGTGGTATTCCTTATTCGACATATAATAATTTGTTTAATCATAATGTTCAATTATATCATTCTATTTATATTAGATCTAGCAAACGTCACAAGAGAAAGCGAAAACACAAACAGAGCGAGGCTCGCGAACCAATACCTGCAGATCCCAAACAACGTAGTGACCCTGACGTATTGTATGGCTCACCTTCACAACCTGGGGTTGCCTTTTGGAAACTTTCTTACTCGGATGTGGCAAAGAAAAATGCTGGCAGTCAGGAAGGGCTGAGTCATCCTAGTTACGAATCGACCAGCAGAGAAGAAACACAAAGTGATGAGAATGTGACCATTGAGAAAGTTCACACTGATCTCAAACTAGCCAACATCGAACAGCAAGGAGAATCGCCGGGAGAAGTACCAACGCAACAAATTATGAAAATTGAAGACCAATTGACCCACGAGGGCATTGGAATAGACACGGAAATCGAAGCTGGGGCTAATTCATGCATTGATTCCACGCATGAAGACGATAACGCCAATTCCCCTCGCGAAACTTCAGATTTCCTACGTCGAGGAATGTCTAAAGAGAAAGTTCCAACGACTCCAGGTTCTGGCGGATTCCCCGGAATCATTCGAATCGAAGAGCCCCCAGAACCAATGGACACCAGTGAAGAACCACTCTCGCCCATGGAATCAATATTAACTACAGACCCTAAAAAAGAAAGAAAGAAACACGAAATCAAGAGTTATGCCGAAGCTATTGGGGAATCGGATTCTTGGGAAGAACGTGAACTTTCATCACTTCAGGATGTACCAAGACAAAGATCACCTGGTCTCAGTGTATCGTCCACCAATTTCAGAATATCCGAGGCGCGTGCATACGTTGGAAAGCCTCATAATCAAATGATGATGGTGACTCAAGCTACACGAATGGTGGCGGACCGTTTGGCCGATCTACCAAAAGCGAAGGAAACAAGTTATTTGTCAAACATTCTTCATGTAGCATCGCTTGAAGATGTCGAAACCACCAAGCCTGCTGAGGAAAGAGCCTCAGAAGTCAGAAAAGAATTGGCGCAGTTGAGAAATGCTGTGGAAGAAGAGAACGTCGTTGTTGTCGAAGAGAGTTTGATTACAATTATCGAAACCATATCGACGTGGCTAGAAACGATTGAGTACCGTATATTTCTCGGGCGAGAGAGTCCGAATGGACCAAACCACAATGACAGTCGCACCTTTATCGATCTTCGAGATGAAGTCAATCACGTAGAGCAAAGTATCAAAGAACTCGATATAATTTGGAACGAGATGGAGGGTAAATATCCGGAAGACGAGAGATCGCGAGTACGCGAATGCATGGAAGCGTTGGAACATCAGGCAAAGGCGATCGACGATGTGACGAGCGACGGAGAAAGATACACGAATGCGGAACTTGCTCGTTGGGACGAATTCATAAATGGAGTCTCCAACATTTATAGGTAAGATTAGATAAATCTTCTGTAACTGAATGAGTGTATGGCTGATATTTTAAATAATTGAGTAACGCACCGTTTTAGAATTTTGCTAGTAGATATGTATAGTTTATCAAAGGGCCAAAGATTTTTAGAGCAATATTTAACATTGAATAAGAATATCAGCACATTTGTTACAGTGAAAATTAGAAGAAATATAACCATCGAATTGTTACGACAGTCAATTCCAATTTGTTACAATTACATTTTTTCATAAACTTTTTGAAAATGATTCACTAATTCATGGCTGCGTATTACAAAACAAGTAACTATTGATCTGTTAATTTCTACGGAATCAAATGTCCTGATGAAAATCACAGTTGAAGTTCGCTAATTGATATAATGCTAAACGTATTGTGAAAATTAGATTGGTGGAGGAGCAACGACGTCAGCTCGATGTGATAATTGAGAGTGAAGCATCAACTGTGTGGAAGCTTGAGGAGCTGGAAAAATTAGAGAACTCGAATCGTTGTCACATGTGGAAAACGGGAAAGCTCGTTGCAGCAGCCAGAGGTTTACTTCGTGATTATCCGGGAAAGATTATACCAGAAGAGACATATGAGGTTCATGAAACAACCAGTCTGATCGAACACAACATTTGCGTAGAAAGAGAACGTCTTCACCAACTTCTGTCTCTGGCTGAAGAGTACGAACAGACCCTCCAGGAATTTGCCCAAATTACGGAAATTGCCGAAGAACTTTTGGCCAGTCCGATATCCGTAATGAGCTTGGAACATTTGCAGGAAGAGATGCAGAAACATCGTAAATTCTTTGTTAATTTGAATCACTGTCGTGCTATATTGGAATCGTTGGAGGGTAACCTCGACCCTGAAACACGAATGAAATACTCAAGTCTTCACGAGCGGTTACACAGCCGAGCTATAGCTCTTCTGGATATGGCAGCGTCCAAGTCCCAACAAATGTCTCTCGCCGCATCTCGATGGATTGTTCTTGAGCAAGGAGTTAAAGAAGAACGAGGATGGTTGCAAGTTGCACATCAAAGAGTTCCTGATTTACAGACAGTTACGTCTTCCGACTACGATCAGTATATATCACTCTATCAGGTAATTATACTTATACAATAATGGACTCAGGACAAATTCTCGCAGCTATTATACTGTTATTTCACCATAAATTAGCTAACGAAATTATTAATGTGAGTCACACTACTTTGTGTTTTTTTTATAACGAATATTCAAATTTTTCAAGAATTTTTTGCCGAACCAAACGATAATCAACAAATAATCAAACAATTTCTTTTCCGTGGGGTGAAATGAATTCATGTTTTTCTTCATTACACGGGACATTTTTTTAGAATTCTGTTTATTTTTTTAATGACTTTATGAATTGTTAACAATATGATATTTACAAAACTGTCGCTTTAATGACTTCAGAACATTCCAAATGTAATATTGTCTCACTTCCAAAAATATGTCAAGGGTGTGATTTTTTAATTAAATTTTCAGAAAATTTGAGTAAAAAGAATGTAACCAAACTTTTTTTCAAATATTCACGCAAATTCAAAAAAATTAACAAATTCATTATGGCATTATTGTTGCTTGAACTTAATGTTAACGACATCTCAAAGATGGCTAAATTTTTATGATTTTTGTCACATAGCTAATTACCAAAAATTCGATCAAACAAACTTTGTGATGCGAAAAGTATGTATAACATACCCGTAAATATTAAAGGCTCTGAAAATGAAAACACTAATCGCTTGAAATCAACACTATATACACCAATCCTGAATATCATGAAATATTTTGTTCAATCGTGGTATAGCCTAAAATTGGCAAAATTGTAACAGATTTACCAGACACGAATAACGTTTTGACAAACGTTTTTCTAAAGGTATAAAATAAAATATTGTTACGTGATTCGTATGCGTAACTCTTGACCCATTTATTTTTCAACAGTCATTGTCTTCAGACATAGAAACTCATCACGCTCGTCTCGTTCAATTATTGGCGATGGCGAGTGGATTGCGAGAATTGATAAACATCGAAGACCAAGATAATCGATACAGCGACGCTTTAGATGTTATTTTGAAGCTTCAGGACGATGTGGAAACCTCACTTCGACGATTATTAGCGTTCCGGGACAGTTGGTACAATCAAGAAAATCTTTTCACTCGTATGGAAATTTGGCTGACCAAGGCCGAGAGGGAACTTGATACTCTGCAAGATCAACCGGATGGACACATGCGTCAATTTTGGGTAAGAATCCCGGAGCTTGATAAAAAATACAGTACAATAAAGTGGTAGTTGAATGCATTGTTCGAGAATTTAGCAGCTTCATTTATGAAACTGTTTGTTTCCGGTGGTGTGAAAGAGAGAAGATAGCAAAAAAAAACCTCAAAGCAGCAGACTTTTTATTTGGGTCAAATAATTCCATTAGCGTTGGCTTCTTGCCACGAATATACCGAGTCCTAAACAGATACGAATCTTTCTTTCTCTCTCTCTCTCTTTTTCTCTCTACCGCTCTTCCTCAGTTGTGTATGCATCAAGAGCATAACATCGAATGAAACAACCTCCAGTGTTTTAAAACTTTGATTCGCGATCGCGGTCCTTTCATATATTTATCAAAGGAAACGATTCACGGTCTGTTTTCGCGTGTGGTATATCGGATCTAATTTTTTTTTGTTCTGTTTTAGGAACTTAAGGCGCAATACGAATTGCATAATAATATGAGAAACGAGGCGAACAATTGTTTCGAACAAGCGTTGCGAATAGTTCCATTGTCAGATGAGATGCTGCAGCGTCAATTTCACGGAGAGTTGGAAGATCGTTGGCACGTTATAGCCGATAAAATTGGATCTATACAGAAGGCGGTTGTCGATACTTTAGCGTCTGAAGACGTGCCGGTAAACGATAAATTACGTTTACTCGAACATGAGCTCAACGAGCTAAGAATAACGATCGATGGTTTTCACGGAGTTTTAAAGACGGAGGAAGAACTCGAGCTTTATGTTGAACGATTAAGCGTTCTATTTGAGCGCGTTTTCGTAATTCAGGATGAATTGGGAAGATTGGGAATGTTACCAGCAGCGGAGAGCGAGAGAGTTGGATTTTTGTTGTCACTCGCGCGTCGAATCGAATGTCAAATTGGGGAAGAACTCGATGCGGCCCAATTATTGCGCGAACGTTTGCAAGCCCTTCAGCGCGGATTGGGACGCGTAAGAAAATCACAAGCAAGACAATCAATGATATTAGATCAGTGCGAGGAGTCGATAAAACACGGCAGCGATTCAGTCGCTGCTGGTGTCGAACGTTGCCAAGGAGTTGCGGATGAACTGGCTCTACTCTGGCAAGATTTAATGGGGCTACGACAACTTTTACACACGCTTCCGGGTGGCACGAGAGTTACAGTTTCACCCGTAGGCGTTGAACGCGATATTTCGAGTCTACAAGATATTCATACCAAGCTCGAGTCCAGATGCGCCAGACTTTTGGCACTTTTGAAAAATCGTCTCGCACTCTGGCGACGTTTCGAGAGGCAGCTCGAAATGGTTCAACAATCCGTTCAAGAGGCCGATTATATGATGGAACTTTTGACTGTCCAGGGAACCGTCGATTACGAAAGACTTCTCAAAGCTACCGAACGATTGGAGGTAAGCTCATGTTTTTTTTTATTCATTACTTTACAGGGAGCTATTTTGGATGAGCCAATAAAACCCTGCTTTTGGTTTTTCTATGTTTTAAATTGAATGCTTATTAATCGAATCCCGTGATTCTGACCGTCGCAATGACAAAAAGACATGAACTTAGGTTTTTTACAATATGTCTAAAATAACAAGTTCATAAAATAAATTACAATTGTAACCCGTCAGCGATCGTGCTATTGACACTCTAAATATTGTTCGCGGGCTCAAAGATTATCTAACATGTATAGTTTCAAGTAATGAAGTACATAGTATGACCGGTGACAGGTTAAAATAATTTAGAATCTAATCTTTTTAGTCCTACTCGTTAAATGGTAAGAGAGAATAAAAGCTGCAAGACTCAGTAGTGCAAAAAGAGGGTTGTTACACATTGTTGAATGGAAAATTCTCTGGGTTTTCCAGGCCTTCCAGACAGTTTTCATAAATATTCCACGTAGAATATGGTCAAATATAGAACACTTAGTTTTCATGAAATATTTATTTTTAATAGCGAAAGACTAAATCTAAAGTTTGGTTCAGAAAAAATAAGTTGAATTGTGCGTATATGGGGTGCTCCACGTCAAATCGGGCACGTTCGAAATTTGCATTTTTTATTTTGTGAATTTTTTTTCTCCATTAACAACTCACGTGATTTTTTAAATTTATTGTATTTTTGTATAAATTTGTAGGTTTTTCATGTAAACTAAGTCCCAAATGGGTCTTTTTTTCGTCACGTCCGGTTCACACAGAGTGAGAGAAAAAGTCACATTTGGGACTCGTTTTGAATCTCACTTGTCCAGCACTTAAGAGTCGTCGAGCGATGGCATACGCAGCGCCAAGTGTCCAAAAATCAAACTAAAATCCGTTTGTACCAGATTTCGTCGCGAATATAATGATTACGCGAATATAAAAAATTTCAAAAAATGTGATTTAATTAGTCGATTCCGGCTG